>JABUQX010012503.1:0-5000 GCA_015478945.1 Trachelipus rathkii
TTTTCTCCTTTCCTTTCCTCCTCCCTTTCTCTCTCTCTTTCTTTCTATATATATATATATACTATATATATATATATATATATATATATATATATATATATATATATATATTCTCATTCTTCCAAGGTTCAACTAATGTATAAGCCACCAATATGCTGATACAAATTTCTTTGCTCTCCTCTTTCATAAAGAAGTAACATTATTCATGCAATACAGAAATTAAATTATCTCCTCTAGTCGTAGCATCAGACGGACATTAAAAGTTTGTCCCATTGACATCATTTTTTTTTCTTTGTTTCATTTATACATGTTATTGCACTTATTTCCTTCATTAAGAAGTATAATAAAATGTTAAGTACCTCTGTTTTCATTAACTGCAGCTCTCAGTTTTAAAATCTAACTACCTTTGTTTTAACTACCTCTATTTTTATGAGAATATATCTCCAAATTTTATCTTTGAAGTAGCTTCCAACTAGTACAGAATTTCGCAGAAATTTTTCTTCTACTAACAAGAAATGTTTTTAGTAAATTCTCCCAAAAACCTTTACCTTTATTGTCATGAACTGTTCTTTAAAGAACTTTGTTAATAATTTTTAGAATGTTTTCCATTCTTACCTAATCCTTTCTAGACTGCTGTCCACCAAGGAAGGTAAAGGACTCGGAAAGAAAGACTCCAAAGGTCACATAAATGTTCTTCCAGATATAATCTGCAGTAACTCATCTTTTTAGCATTGAAAGAAATAATTTTTAATACTTTTGGAGACATAAACTATTCCCTTAATCCAGACAGAACTTCAATGATATTTCCATCCAGAAATGTCACAAAACATCATTTATAACAGGGGCCTCCAAACGTTTTTAGCCTAAGGGCTACAGTGACTCCTCCACTAAGTCCCAAGGGTCAAGACCTAGTTAGCTTATCATACCAAAATTTTAATTCGGAGAGACAAGTACGATCTGAAATGTGAAATATAGTGCGACTACTGTGTTTTGTGACTATAGTTTCTTACAGTGTGTTTAATTGTGAGTGTTTAATTTAATTAAAAGTGTCTTAAAGACAAAACCAGTGGATTCTACTACGGGCCGGATTGTTGGTGCTCGCGGGCCGTTGTTTGGAGATCTCTCAGCTATAATAATAAAACAAAAAACATTTCCTTCATGTATCTAGTATGAGACTTGTATTTAATAGTAAACTGCCTGGTATAATAGTTTATATATAAAAATCAGTTTGAACTGTTGTTATTAGTACTTATAAGTTACTCTATTGAAATATGAAAGTAATATGCACTTTCAACACTATAGTTGTGGTCGTTATTCAAATTTTAGAGAATTTGCGTAAAGTCGAGATAATTTTACACCAAAAATACTTGTTCAAAGGAATATATGAACACTTAAAATGAGAATTTTGGTTAACTACGAATCGACATGAAATTGACTTTGACAGAGTAAAAATGTAAGTTTAGTGAGTTCCAAAAACATTTAAAATAACTGTAATTTTGCAAAGAAAGAATTGTCTGCTAATTTACCAGTTAGATTATTATGATGGGAAGATCTGCTATTTCTTCGGTAATAGTTTATTTTCAAGAAAAAAACTTCTGATTCAGTGGTTTTATTAACAGGGTTCACAAAAGTTAACCCAGTTCTACTCCTTAATAGCTGCCTCAGCAACAAATTCACAAAGTTGCAATAATTAAATAAATATTAGGAATCCCTAATTGTTTACAATTAGCAGTGCAAGTACCCTCTCTTTGCAGAAAGGAAGTAAATCTTCTATAATAATTATCTTTTTACAATTCTGCGCCTTGAAACTTTCTAACTTCTTGAGCTTCTAATAAAGAACTATGATACGAAATACCTTTTTATCAATTTTAATTTTTAAAATTTTGTCCTCATCATATTTTAGTTTAAAATGTAAGCGGATAATGAAGACAAATTTCCTTTCTTTGTAAGATACAAATTCTCTTCATTAAAGCAATCGTAATCATTAGAAAAAAGAAAGCAATTTCTCATTAAGAATATATAGATCCTCTTCCCATTAAAGAACTAAGTACAATAGTAATCTAGCACATTTCTTACGTAAGGTATTATCATACCAGGTGCGGTGCGGTGCGGTGCGGTGCGGTGCGGTGTGGTGCGGTGCGGTGCGGTGCGGTGCGTGATGCGCTCATTTGGTGCTGTGCGGTGCGTGGTGCGCTCATTTTGGTGCGGATAGCGGTGCGCATTGAAACATTCCGCTTCTCGGCGAACCCTATATCATACTATGCATCTAACACACCCAAAAGAAAACAAATATCCTTTTCAATCGTGAGTGTGTTAAAAATTGAAAATTTTCATGAATATTCATTATTTAAAGCTCTTGTGAAGACCTCATCATATTCCCCATCCATTGTCAATTATCAACCAAACTCCTTCCAGACTTTCATTTACAATTGAAGGGTTGTCCAAATGAAGTCTTAACCGCGGCTATTCAAATATAGATTTTACTGAGAAAGTTCGTTTGCATTCTTAATATTTTAAATTTACCACAGTGATAAATAATTTATAATTATTAAAATGTAAAAAATAAAAACCTTTATCTCTGTTTTTTGTTCGTTATTGCGAATATCGATACGTAATTATTTATGATACATTATATGGATAATTTATCATATAAGTATAAGCCTTTTTAATACTTTGATTATAATAGAATAATATCTATAGAAAGCCTTTTTAAACGTTTGTTTACAATTTTTTTTAAAATTATTGCCAACCGGCTTCTGTTTCGTGTCAAACAACAGCTTCTCTTATTATCCAAAATCATTTATTATAATATATATATCATATTTAATATATAATATATATAAATATATATATATATACCTATATATATATATATATATTATATACTATATATACTATATATATATATACGGTATATAATATATATACTATACCGGAAATATACGTATACTATATATATATATATATATATTATATATATTATTACTGTGTATAAATATATATATATATACATATATCATAATATATATATATATATAATATATATATATATTATATATATTATACTAGTATAATATAATATTACTTATATATATATTATATATATTATAATATATATATATATATCATATATATTTAAATTATTATTATTATAGATATAATTATTAATATATATATTATATATAGTATATATATATTATACCGGTATATATATATTATATATATATACTATAATATATATATCTATATATATATATATATATATATATATATATATATATATATATATATATATTAATAATATATATATATATATATATTATACTATAATACTATATAAATATTATTTGAAGGAATGTAATGATGACATTATAAAACTTCCATGACAATTTTATAGATGTCATTTAGAATAGATAATTTAAACAATCTTTAAATATAATCTTCAACAACCCTATTTATTTAAATAATGTAAATGACTATTTTAAATTCTTAGTCTGGATAAAGTTTCTGTAAATATATTATACTGAAAAAAGTAGAACACTGAAAGAAGAGGATAATGACAGAGTTTGAACTGTTCACCAGATGATAGATATTACCAGAGGGCGGTTACTCATAGGACAACAATTTCTGAAATTGTTTCAGAAATGAGCTGCGAATGTTTTTATTTGTCTCCGGAGGTTTTGTCAAAAGGTTTGCTGCTGATTTTTTTTGGTCAATTCTGGGTAGAGGGTATGTTTTTTTTTTTTTTTTTTTTTTTTAAAGGTTTTTTTTTTTTTTTTGTTTTTTTTTTTTTTTTTTTTTTATTGCACTTATTGTTTTTAATATTATTTTCATATATTAGTAAATTAATCCTAATTATTACCTAATTAAGAATATAAGTTTAGTAGATATAATTATTAATTAGTTAAATAAGTTATTAAATTATTATATATTACTGTATAAAATCTGAGTACTCTAATTTATTTTTTTCTTTATAAAAATGATTTGAAAACTACATTGATGGATTTGCTTATTATATAGAGAAATATACTCAACGTGAATCAGACAAAAAGAATTCATAATGATGAATTTGTCGATAAAAGGTCGAAAAAATCAAAAAAAATCAAAAAGGAATCTACGTAAAAAAATCAGTTGATTTATATCATTTGATTTTTTTTCGTGCCAACCATGGCTTTATATATTGTGAATTTATGTATTTAATGGGATTTGTTTTGCTCTCTCCTCACTCTCTCTCTCTCTCTCTCTCCTCTCTCTCTCTCTCTCTCTCTCTCTCTCTCCTTCTCTCTCATTTTCCTCTCTCCTCTCTCTCTCTCTCTCTCCTCTCTATATATATAATTATATATTATGATATATATTATATATACTATTATATACTATATATATATATATATATATATATATATATATAATAATATATTTTATATATATATATTTTATATATAATATAATATAATATTAATATATATATATAATATATATATATATACTATATAAATATATTATATATATAATATAATATTATATTATATATATATATATAAATATATATATATATATATATATATATGAGGAAAAAAAATAATACTACACCTCTACGAACTAAACCCATGTATTCAAAACATTAAAAGGGATAAAGCAGTATAGCGAAGTAGTAAAGAAAGTGAAAACGTGAAACTAAGATTGAAAATATACTGTAACCAAGCTTTTGACCCCTACACCTGGGGGTCTTTTGACCCCTACATCTGGGGTTTTTATTCAAGGAAACGAAACAAAAAGGTAACGACAAGGAAAGTACTAGGCAAAGCTTACACACTTCACGACATTCACCAACCATGCGAACTACGCCTCAGACTTCATCCCACTCGTGCCCCATTCGCACGCGAGCACGTCGCTACGTGCACCACGCAGCGATCAAGAGCCTACGACCGAGTCACCACCAGCGCAGGCGGCCCAGCTCGCAAACGAACAAAAGAGAATAGATTCTAATTATGAACTATACT
>JABUQX010012503.1:10000-15000 GCA_015478945.1 Trachelipus rathkii
TTTATAAATAAACTATAGCACTCTACACGCTCTTTCATTCTCCATCAGTCTACACCTTCCCTACCACCCTTACCTCTAATTCTTTTCATAACGGACGCATCCATGTACAAATTGAAATAACCAAGCAGTGCATAACACATCCCAGCCTCACTTCCGCTATTAATATTAACCAATCACTTCTAAGTAAATTTACTCTTACAGCAACGCTTCAACTATTGCCATTACAGATTTTTGATTTCCATTCAGAAACCTACACAACACCATATATCACTAACACCTGCTATGAACTTCTCTAATTAATCCTATCATACGCCTGTTGCATAACCATAAAACCTAAATACAATTTATTCTTCTTCTTCTCTCATTTTCTCAATCATTTGTTTCAATGTAAAGATTTGATCCACACATCCTCTACCACTTCTAAACGCACCTTGTTCTACACCAATCAGTCCGTCAGTCACTGACGGCACTCTTTTCGACGCAAAAATACCAGCATATATGCTTTCGGCTAGCAATCACCATAAACTAATTCCCTATATTCCTAAAGTTACCTTATCCCTTACTCTTATATAAGGTGCTATTACTGTTCTCTTCATCTCTCGGAATCTATGGCCGCTCCATAAACGCCTTTGTTACACATCTTTCCAAACTCCGCTCAAATCACCATCTCGCCTCCGTTCTTGATCATTTCACCAGTAATTTCATCTATACCTGCAGATTTACCATTCTTCAACTTTCTCACTCTACCCATTACCTCCTCCTTACTAATGACCTCATCCCCAAAATACCTATTCCTTCTTGCACCATCAAACTCACACACATTCACTATCACTTTTCAGTTACTGCCAATGTTATGCAGATTTTGGAAGTGTTCTCTCCACACTCTCCTCACATCCATTTCATCAGTTACGAAGCACCATCCCTATTCATTATTCTAAGCAGATTCCCCATATTCTCATTCTTAACCATTCCCCACTTCCTTCAAAAGAGTCTTCCTAACTTCCCTTGCAAGTTTAAATTGAGACTCCTTCCAAACTGTTTATTTACCTCTTTTTTCCTCATCATTTAGTTTTACTTTTTAACTCCGTGTATAACTCCAAACATCTTTCTTTTGAAACCTCATCATTGGCTTTTAGTACATTCAACCACTCTTCTTTTTAACTTTTAACCGACTGCAACACCTTTTCATTCCACCGCTCACTGTTGACATTCTTAATTCCTACTTTAGCACATCCACATACTTCCTTTGCACTACTAACAACCGCTTCCCTCATTTGCTTCCAGATTTGTTCAGTTTCAACTTGTTCACATTCAACTGATTTATTTGCAAGCGCTCTTAAATACTTATCCTTATTACCTTGTTCACTTAACTTCTCACTCTTTAATTCTACCCACTTCCTTCCTTATCACCTTTCTCTCCATCCAACCCCCACTAACTTAATTTTACATAAAACAACATAATGATCCGATAATCCATTCCTAAACCCCTCACTGATTTAACATCCAACACATACTTCAACATCTCCTTCACCAACACAAAATCAATCATACTTTTTACTTCGATACCATCTCTACTACACCAACTCTAGTATACTTATGAATACTCTTGTGTTTAAAGAAAGTATTACTTACACACATACCTCTCTCCTCACAGAAATCAATCTCCTTATATATATAATATATATATATATATATAAATATATATATATATATATATATATATATATATATATATATATATATATATATATATATATATATATATATATCCTGAATCGTCCCAGTCACTTTTTGAAGCATTCCTTGACCTAATGCTTCATTACTAATCCTTCACTCTATAATACACCATCTTTGCTTCTATTGGTAAATCTGGACTGTCCAACTACAGCCTTTTATCTCTTATCTTAATGTTTTTCTCCAGCGACTCAATCTTCTGATCCGCTGGCACTTTATTCGGACTGATTACTTATGATTACATTCGATTGGGTGTAAGGGCTCATCAAATCTATGAAAAAAGAAAGGAAAACTGACCGAATGGAATTCCTCACTGAAGTTTGAGCTAGTGTGTTTCTGTATCTCACTCCGTCCCTCAATCCAGCTATACTCTCTGTGTTTTAAAAGCATATCACCGTCACCATTGGGATGCGGCATATGTTGAACCGATTCTGAAAATATTAAACCACTCTGATCTTTCTAACTGTTGCCCTATATATCTCACTTATTTCCTGTATGAGATCTTTGAAATCATTCTGATTTCTCTTTTCTTGGGTTATCTGGAATCGCATTCCCTGCTTCCCCAGATCATCAGTATGGCTTTCGAAGCTTGAGGTCTGCCGAGGTATATCTTCCTATCTCACAATTTATGATCTCCTATCCTTAGGAATTTTGAAGACTTGGAAATCTTGTGCGATGGCGCTTAATGTATCCTAGGCATTTAACTGGGCATGGCATGCTTCGCTGCTCTCTGCAGCCAGATCAGTTTAACAGCACCGAATAGCCAAAAGCGTTTCCTCGTCGTAAGCATAGTCTTTCCTACGGAAGACTTGAAGAGAGAAGAGAATACAGAGATAAGAAGATGATTGGAGGAGGAGGGAGGAGGAGGAGGGGAGGAGGAGGAGGAGGAGGAGGAAAGAGTTTAACAGAATAAGAAAAAGAATTAGAGATTTGGAAAATTCTTAGAATGTCGGATATATACGATCAGAGATATGAATAGAAAACTGCAGCAGCTGCTCAAAATCATTCTGGATAGAGAAATGACGGGCAAATTCACCAACTGTATCTTGAAAATTAGAGGAAAGCAATTGACAGTGCTGATTGTTGAAATCACCAAAATGATGATTTCCTAGAGAGGAGAAGAAGAGAGAGAATGTGTTTTATTTTAGAGTTTAGATAGTCGGAGAATTTAGGATAGTTAGGTGAGTTGAGTTAGGTGTGATAGATATACAGAACAGATGTGCTTAAGAGTAGATTGACATTATAGCTTGAGCCATAAGGTAGAAAATTCTGAGGCCTAAAAATCGGACACGAGAACAAACAACGTATCTGGGCTCATAAGCACAACAGCCGCCATTGGCAGAAAATTGAGGATAAAACAGTAATAGGGGAACAAAGTAGAGTTTGCGGCCAGTACGTTCAAACATGTGAGTTTCGGTTAAGAATAAGAGATGAGGTTTAGAGGAGGAGAGGTGATGTTCAACTTGAGTTTCGGTTAAGAATAAGAAATGAGGTTTAGAGGAGGAGAGGTGATGTTCAACTTGAGTTTCGGTTAAGAATAAGAGATGAGGTTTAGAGGAAGAGAGATGATGCTCAACAAAGTGGAAATTAGAAAAAAAAACTCAAAGGTTGAGGAAATTTATGAAGATAGAAAACCATTCATTAGGACAGGCCGGCAATTTCATGAGGGCACCAACCCCTACATTGGAAGCCGCAAACTCCTAAGTGGTGATAAGGGGAGTTAGGAAACTCTCAAGTGCTGATGAGGGTAGGGTAGAGGCGGTTGAGGGGCTATTGAGATCTCCGAGGCTAGTGGTGTTTATGCCATTCTGATTTTATTCTTTTCAAAAGAAAAGTGTCTGTAGTAGTGTTTATGATGTATGAATAAAAGAGAGTATACTCCAGTGTAAGAAGAACGTGGAAATGAACGAGATGGGGCGATTGCATAGGGTGTGATGGATATACCCTAACACTCCATATGTGCCCAGAGTGAGGTAATCTATCTGTATATATATATATATATATATATATATAATATATATATATATATATATATATATATATATATATATATATATATATATATATATATATATGGTGTCCCAGAAGTCGCGCACCATACAGGTTTTCGAAAAGAAAATTGATATTAATAGATAATACTTTATTTAATCATAACACATGCTCAAAGTGAGCACCCTCTGCATTAAAACACGCATCTATTCTCTTCATAAAACTGTCTTTCACACTCCTGAGGGTTTCAGGGGTGATCATTTGGCATTTAGTTGTTATTGCATCCCTTAAATCATCAAGGGTGCGTGGGCGATTCTGGTACACAACAGATTTGAGATGACCTCGAAGGAAATAGTCAAGTGGGGTAAGATCTGGTGATCAGGGTGGCCACTCCACGGGCCCTCTCCGTCCAATCCATCTGTTAGGAAAGGTCTGGTCCAAGTGGTGACGCACGCAAGTTGCAAAATGTGCTGGAGCTCCATCCTGCTGATAAAAGAAGTTCTGTCGTCGACGTATGGGAACATCCTCAAGGTAGTCAGACAAGAAGGTCTGCAGGAATTCTAAATAGGTTTCACCGGTGACATTATCATTGAAGAAGTATGGGCCAATGATTTCCTCCTCCCAGATTCCAGCCCACACCATGATCCTCGGGTTGTGCTGATGGTGTCCCTCCTCAATCCAACGTGGATTGTTATCTGACCAATAGCGCATATTGTGCCGGTTCACCTGGCCATTCAAATGAAAAATGGCTTCATCACTGAAAAATATTGACGAATCCATATGTGCGCGCATCCATTCACAAAATTCCATCCGCCTATCTGTGTCATCACCATGTAGAGCTTGCACAAGATGTACTTTGTACGGATGAAATTTGTACGTCATGAGAATACGATGCACTGATGATTTGCTTATGTTTACCTCCTGGCTTACTCTTCTGACTGATTTTACAGGACTTTTCACAACATTCGCCAAAACCATAGTGGATGTTTCTTCATCATTTGCACTCTTTGGTCTCCCTTATCTCGGACGGTCAGCAAAAGTCACACAGTGCATATATATGGCTCATTGGTTGTCTCTCAGGGTGGCTGTGATTGAATTCATCAGCTATTGAGCGGTGTGTAGCCCCTTGTCTACCAAACATGAAAACAAGTTGAACTCTTTCTTCTAAGCTTAGTTTCTCAGCCATAATGCAATCTGAAAGCAGAAAATAAATTGCGTCAATATATTTTTTCGAAAACCTGTATGGTGCGCGACTTCTGGATACCCTATATATATAT
>JABUQX010012503.1:27500-30000 GCA_015478945.1 Trachelipus rathkii
CCCAAGATTAAATCGCCAAGATGTCAAAGAGTCAGGGTCTCTCGGCCTCAGCGGGGGACGACGGGGGGCTTCGTCGCCCCCTCCTGTCCCACCGTCGCTCGAGCCCCTTAATAAAATAAATAAAAAAAAATGAAAACAAAATTAACATATAAAAATTAACATGATATAAAAAGCAACATGTGGCAACTTTTTCTCTTCTCCTATTGGAGTTTAAGTTAACACGTCACAGTGTATGGTTAGACGATTAGGGTTCAGCGATATTTCGATATGTAACATTTTTATGTAACATCCTTTTAAAGGGAAAGTGTCTATATATATATATATATATATATATATATATATATATATATATATATATATATATATATATATATATATATATATATATATATATATATATATATATATATATATATTATATTAATTATGTATGTATGTATTGCCTTTGTACGTGTGTCTTTCCCATGCGCATGACTGTGCAAGTAGGGAGGGGGGGAAGAGGGGGTTATGTAAGAGGAATGTCTGAATAGAAAACGGTTTGGAGGGAGACGTAAAAACTGAAGAAAAAGATCGTAAAGAAACTCCGAAAAAAGAGGAATAAAAGACGACAGGAAACGAATCAAAAAGAAGAATTCTCAACGTTTTTTGTTCTCCTTTCTTAACATAGCTACCGAAGCAATCTGTCTATGTCTTTCTTCTCCTTTCTTTCTCTCTCTCCTCTCTCTCTCTCTCTCTCTCTCTATATTTATATAATATAATAATATATATAATATATATATATATATAATAATCTATATTATTAGTATATATACATATATATATATATATATATATATATATATATAATATATTAGTATATATATAATATAATATATATATATATATATTCCTAGAGATATATATAATATATTATTATATATATATATATATATATTATATATATAATATATATATTATATATATATATATATTATATATCTACTCTATATATATATAATATATATATATATATATATATAATATAAAGAGGGAGAGAGAGAGAAAGAGAAAGAGAAAAGAGAGAGAGAGAGAGAGAGAGAGAGAGAGAGAGAGAGAGAGAGAGAGAGAGAGAGAGAGAGAGAGAGAGAGAGAGAGAGAGAGAGAGAGAGAGTATATTAAATATTTGCTCTATCTATTTGAAAATATTATTTACCTCATTCTATCAATCTATCTTTCTATCTATCTATCTATCTATCTATCTATCTATCTATCTATCTATCTATCTATCTATCTATCTATGTAGATAGAATAAGCAAAATTGCATAAATGAGCTTGCTATTTAGACAAAAACTAGATGCATATTCCAATAGATAGATAGATAGATAGATAGATAGATAGATAGATAGATAGATAGATAGATAGATAGATAGATAGATAGATAAAAAATGTAATTGAAGAAAGAACTATTCTAAATATTTAAATCTCGAGAAGAGATATCTAATAACACGATCTTAATATCTTGGTCATAAATCTAGTTTAAAGGCTCCAATATTACATTCAGTCTTGCGAGGTATTTTCGAGCGACGTCTAAATGCAAGACATTTAATATCAGCCGCCTAAGAATCGTCTTGCAAGGAATGATATTAAATATCATTCGTATATATATGTAGCATATGTATCTTTTGATAAAGGTTAGTACTAGATTTGTTTGTGGGTGTTGATGGTAGCGAAGACGAGGTCAATATGCGGGGCAGTTTCTCTCTCTTTCTCTCTCTCTCTCCTCCCTGGTTTGCTTCTCTCTCTCTCTCTCTCTCTCTCCTCTCTCTCTTCTTCTCTCTCAGCTCTCCATCTCTCTCTGAGCTTCTCTCTCTCTCTCTCATCATCACACACACACACACACACACACACACACATTCACACTCTCTATCTCTCTCTCCTCCCTAGTTTGCTTCTCTCTCTTCATCTCTTTCCTTCCTGGTTCTCTCTCTCTCTCTCTCTCTCTCTCTCTCTCTCTCTCTCTCTCTCTCTCTCTCTCTCTCTCTCTCTCTCTATCTATCTATCTATCTCTCTCTCTTTCCTCCCTGGTTTGCTTCTCTCCATCTCTCTCCTCTCTCTCTCTCTCTCTCTTCTCTCTCTCTCTCCTCTCTCTCTCTCTCTCTCTCTCTCTCTCTCTCTCTCTCTCTCTCTCTCTCTCTCTCTCTCTCTCTCTCTCTCTCTCTCTTGCATAATATCTTTATTCCTAGATTATTTCCAACATGAAGTTAAACTTTAATTTTAAAATAAACATCTTCTTATAATATTAATTAATTACACATTAAATTTTTTTTTTCTGCTTCTTATTTTTTATTATTTTCCCTTCATTTATATGTATATATTTTTATTTTTTTTTATTTATTATTATTATTATTATTATTATTATTATTATTATTATTATTATTATTATTATTATTATTATTATTATTATTATTATTATTATTATTATTATTATTATTATTATTATTATTATTAATCCTTTGAAAAT
>JABUQX010012504.1:25000-27500 GCA_015478945.1 Trachelipus rathkii
ATTAGGTAACTGTATTTCCTTATATGTTAAAGTGTTCTTGTCAATCTTTCCATCAGCACCTGTACAAGTTCAGTGAGTGCTTTTATGTAATGCATCATCTTCACATACGACCTTCACCTTTGCTTTTGCTATTAATACATTAGCAAGAGCTACACCAAGATTAGACGAACATTCACCTCTGACGAGTTCCATAGCGTATCTGGGTAGCTGCAGTGTGTTATATTCTGTTGAAGGAATTTTGCTTGGCTGCCAGGCGATAACTTCCCTAAAGAAAGAAACATTTGTGCAAACAATTGATAATATAAAATAAAAAGACTATAAGATAAATAGGAACAACGATAAATACCTCGACAGAAGAAGAAGAAGAAGAGCTAGTTTCCTGTGATGGCTTTGAAGCTACTGAATGCATTTCCCCTGACTCGACCTGTTTTACACCCGATAAAACAGCATCAAATCTAAGATTCTTATCTCGTTTTATAGCACTTCGATCTATTGATGAAAGTTGGTATGCTCCTTTCGGTCCAGTTTTCCATCTTTGATCACGAAGATATGCTCTGTCTTCTATTAGAACTTTTGCATCATTAGAGCAAACGCATATAATATGGGACTGTTCACAATTTTTAATCTTGCAGTTCACCATCCTATCATAGCAGGGGTTAACGTCCGAAGAAAAGTGCACGCAGAGATATCAAAAAGTCTATCTAATTTTGAATCGAGGTTCTTTTTGCAGTGACTTTCCCATGTTTTGGGTTAATGTCCTTCACTAAAGTTAAAAGATCTTTAAGTTTTTGAAAGAGAGACTTGTCTGTCAGAAGAGGAAGCCTTGTACTTACATTTCTCCGTATAGATTTTACGTCATTGCAAATTTGGTAAATTGTACTTATAAAGTCAGAACCAGGATTTGAATACATAAAATGATAATAATTTTTAATGATTTGTCTATACGTTCTAGGTTCACACATTAATAATTCACTTGGGGTCCCAGTATATTTATCTAATATAGCTGAAATTAAAACAAATATATGAATATATGTATAAAATTATATTATATATATATATATATATATGTATATATATATATATATAATATAATATATACCGATATATTCTTTATATGTTTCTATTATTTTATATATATATATATATATATATATATATATATATATATATATATATATAATATTATATATAATATATAATATATAACATAATATAATATATAATATATGATATAACGCTGTGTAAGGTTTCTTGATTCGCGACAACCGGCTCACTAAATGCGCATCAGGATAGTGGTACATTCAATCCCAAATCCGCAAGCACTGTTTCATGGAAAAGGCCTAAGAATTGGTGGTACTTCATTTCTAAGGTAGTTACAGCTACCGCAAATATACGCACCAAAATCATATAAAAAAAGGTAAAATCGACCTACCCTAAAAATTATATATTATATATATATATATATATATATATATATATATATATATATATATATATATATTATACATATATTATATATATATATATATATATATATATATATATATATATTATATATATATATATATATATATATATATATATATATATATATATATATATATATAAATATATATATATATATATATATATATATATATATAGATCAGAGGTCAGTACGTAATATGTAATATGTTTTAATACAGGGTGTCCCAAAATTAAGTGCCTAGGTGCGGACACTTTTTAAAAAAACTCAAGTTTATTTACTTTCATCATGTTTAAAATGTGCTAGAAGTTAAAAAAAAATTATTTTTGTATGTATTAAGTACATATTTTGTGTTCCGGAATTAATAACCTATTATGGCAATTTTTTCAAAAAAAAAAAAAAACAATTTTATGTTTGTTGTTTATTACTTAATTATGATTGAAAAAAAAAAAAAAAAAAAAAAAAAAAAGAGAGATTTTTAAATCTTACGTCTGAATTTTATTGAAACCTTTCAAAATGTGGTCCGTCCGTATCCCTGCAAATTTTCAAATCTATCCTTAGCATTACGAAATACATTTTGAAGAATTTTGGAAGTTATCTCCTGCCATGCTACCTCTTAGCATTCTTTAAGTTTAGTTGTATTATTGATCTTTTGGCGATAAACCTTTGTTTTGATAAAACCCCTTATGCAAAACAAAATCCTTGGCAGTCCTCTCCCTACTTCGTCATGCACGGATTCATTTTTTTTTTTTTTTTTTTTTTTTTTGGCTAAGTTTACGAATCGCATTGCCTGTAGGACCAGGTTTCTTAAATTTTCTTTTAAATTTTTCTCTTACTTCATCAAATTTTACTCCTTTGATACAGGCTCTCACAACAAAGATCTTTACTTCTATATACATTATTAAAGGGTCCTGAAAAAAAAAATTCTAGGACACCCTATACATACAAAAATAAAAATCCTCACACCTTTAGCACATTTTAAACCTAATAAACATAAATAAACGTTTTTTTTTCAAAAAAAAGAAAAAAATGTAA
>JABUQX010012504.1:32500-51322 GCA_015478945.1 Trachelipus rathkii
TCATATAATTCTGTAATAATGAAATCTTTTTAAATTTGTTTTATATGCCATATCACAGTCAAAGTACTAGAAAAAGATAAATGATTGTGAGTGAGTCTAATAGTTTAAAGTTCGTAAATGATAAATATTCTACTTTTTAAGATTTGATAGAGCAATTTGGAAAGTAAAAGAAAAAGCTTGCTAAAAAACAAAGTAATGGTAAAGTCTGTTAAGCTTTTTGAAAAAGAATGAAGTTAATACTTTCAAAAAAATGAAAATCATAATGACATGACAGAGTAGGAACACTATGACGGACGTTATATTTTGTGTAAAGAATTATAGGAGGCAATTACTAATGTAATTATTATAGTTCAGGGAACGATCACTAGGGTTGCTATTTAATGGTTTGAAGGTACGAGAAATGAAAAAAGAAGTAAAGTGAAAAATGGAAAAATTGATATACGACTGTTAAGAGGAAATAAGTATGATATTGAGGAAACTAATTACTAATTGTATAGGATATGAATTAAATATTCAGGTCTTTAATAGCAAGGGTAAATGAGTTAAAAGTGTGCAACAAAAAAGTTGAATGGTGTAGAGTTAGAAAATAAAAATAGTCTTATTTTAAATTTAAGAGGTAAGTAAATAAGTGAAAAGAAGTTAAGTGAACAAAGAGCGTAGAGACAATGATAATCAAAATATAATGGTAAAAATACGTGTAAAAATTAATCTTGTTTACAATAATTCTGAAAAATAAATAAATAAAGAATAAAAATAGTTTGTAAGATTATAGTAATGTTATGATATGATAGATTTTGTTTGAAACGGGGCTACTTTAGCTAGCACTTGCAGTAAGACTTGTTATGAAAATTGCAGTATGTTGATATTTATGTAATGGTAGTAGATTAAGAAATACAATTAGAACTTATATGGTGTCCTTGAATAAATAAAAAAAAAGAATCTCGAGCTAAAATTTTGAAATGTTGAAATTTCAGAAAGATATGTGAAATGCTTTATAGTATATAAATATTTGTAATTTACCACGATTTAGAATGTTTATCCCCTGGTACAATTAAAGGTTAATGAATAATTTTAAATTATATAGAATGCTTTTAAGTTTACGTAATTGTATTGGTAAATACTGTATTAGAGAGTAGAGATAAACGTAATGGTATAAGGATAACCAAGATTAGTTGTAAATTACCAATTTTTACACAAAGACTTAGAAAAAGTAATATAAATAAATTTATTTTTTATATTAATAAACATATATAATTTAAATAGAATTTATTTGTTTTTTAAAATGATAAATATTAAATTGTATAGCCTTTTAAGGAATATGTTAAATTTTAATGGTTCAGTTTATAATGTATATTTTGTTAAGATGACGCAAAGTGTTGTAATTCACCATGCTATCAATTTTATAAGTTTCATAAATGTTATTGATTTATTTAATTGTAAGAATTAATAAGAATTAATTAAGCATTATACTGTTTACAACATACTGTGCCCTTTCGAGAACCGTGGAAGTGTGATTAATTGTATATTTTGAATAATTTGACAAAATTTCTTAAAAGAAATAGCAATAAGAGTAATTTTTTTTTTAGGAGGAAGAATATTAATTAGAAGTTAGATTATGGTGTATATTGAAGAAGAAATATTGTTTAATATTAGGAGATTTCGTTAATCGTTTTAGTATGAAGAGAATAGAAACATATTAGGATGAGGAAGAATGAGACTTTGAGTGCTCAGAAATTATGAAAGTATTTATCACAGAAAATTTAAGATAATATTTAAAAAATTGTTACCACGCTTATTAAACTTTAACTAATTATGCCTTCTTAAGAATTGAATTATTTGAAAATTAAAGATAGGGATTTTACAAATATGAGATTATTAATATTGTAATAATGTATCAGAATTAAAGCTAAAGGGAATTTAAGATGGTAATTGCCTTATGATAAGATAACAAGGATTAGGAAAGTTTTTTCGATTTATATGAAGGATATAAATTAGACCATAATATACTGATTAATAAGAATGCTTTGACGAATGAGATGAAGAAGATAGGTGTTTCATAAAGCAGAATTTGAAGGTTGGATGTCGTGAATATGAGTGAATTAGAAGCTTACTACCACTACCCCTCAAACAAAGAGTTTATAAAAATAATATAAATTATATAAATATTAAAGTGTCAGTATATCACTATATAATAATATAATATAGTATATAATATAATATATATAATAATATAAATAAAATATATATATATAATATATATATATAATATAATATATATATATATAATATATAAATAGGAATAATTATTAATATATATATATATATGAAAGATAAAATATATAAAGAAGATATCTGCCCGCTTTTCAATTAAAAAAAAACCATTTTCTACTTTGAAATTTTATTTTTCAGGAATTAAGAATTTTATATAAACGTTTTTTTGTTTTTTGTTTGTAAACAAAAAAACAAATCTAACTTTATAAAATATTCTTTGATGTCATGAATAACGACAGAAACAGCTGCTAATATTGGTAATAATGCTGTTTTTTTATGTCTACAGCTCCAAATTAAAATAAAATAAATGTTTTTCGATGAAAAAAAAATAAAAATAATAAAAAAAATAATTGGCTTCTGACCCTTATGAAAAAATGTTTATGAATAGTTTTTTTTTCTTCATCCAAAGCCTTGTGATGACGAATATTGGTACGAAAATAGTCCAACTATGTTAAATTTTAAATATTAACAAAGAATAATATAAAGTAATAAAAAACAAATTCAAAATTAATATAAAAAAATAGATTAAAAAAAATATCTTTAAAGATAGATATACTATTTTCTTTCAAAAAAGAAAAAACTATAATAAAACACCTATCTCTCCTCTCTCTCGTCTCTCTCTCTCTCATCAGTATCATCTCTCCCTCTATATGTTTAAATTTTTTATTTAAAAAATGTTAGAAATTTTGAAGATTAATATTGGTACGAAAAATAGCTCTAATAAGTATATATATATATTTATAATAATTATAATAATACTATAATTCTTAATATATATATATATATTTGATAAAAATATATATATATATATCGATATATCTATATATATATAATATAGATAATATAATAATAATATATATAATTAATATAAAATATATATAATAATAAGATATAATATAAGATATAATATATAAAAAACTTAATAAAAATACAAATATAAACTAATAAATAAAAAATAATAATATTAATATAATATAATATATATATATAGTAATATTATAATAATATTAAATTGTTTACAGATTAAATTCATTATTTAACGCTCTTAAACACATACACAATGAAAATTATATTTATAAATCTTCAAATTTAAAGCTATATTTGTTGAAAGTAAACCAAAACCTTTGAAAATAAGCTGAGTGTGTGAGCCTAAATATTGCCAAATTAAAACCATTAAAATCTTACGTCTCGCATGCAACTTTCCTTCATTTATCTAATAAGTGCAAAAACTAGGGCCTATGTCAAACTTCTGTCTAAACTCCATTTTTAATTTTATACTTTACGTTTCTTTCGCTCATAGAGTTTTCCTTTTTTTCAATGTGAGAAACGCTAAAAAAATCGAAGAGAAGTAAAAAATCAAAGAGATTATAATATCTACTAAAATAAAAATTTTTATGAAAATGAAATATTTGAATAAATTTTTAATTTCTACAATTTAACATGGGCGAAGGAATTTATAACAGTTGTAGTTTTAAATGATTTAAATAAATGCAAAAAATTCTTAAGCTAAGAACAAAAACATAAAAAATTAATAAAAAGAAAGAGAAGTTTTTAAAGTGGATGTTTTCTGTTCTAATAAAATGAATAACACCGGCATGCCACTTACCACTTTGCATTGAAAAAGAATTGCACTAAATAGATAACAAAAAAAAAAAATAATTATTAAAATATAAATAAGAAAAAAAAAATTGTATAAAAAAAGAAGAAAAAAAATAAAAAAAATAAGAAAAAAAAAAAAAAAAAATAAAAAAGTGTAAAACACTACTATTCCTGAAAAATCTAGGACAACTTAAATAAACTTAAAACAATACGTTAATTCCTCAGTAACGTCATAAAATATTTATATCTAACAATTGTTTAATGAGTCTGAAAGCTTTAATAATCATCTAGTTAAAAAATTTCTTTAATTACATAAAAAGACAACTTTGCCTTATGTGATAAAAAGTCCATAAAAAACAAACTTTCCTTTTTCAACTTTAACTTCTCCTTATTTTGTCGTTTAGTATAAAAAGATTTAATTTTAAACTGAGTGAAGATAATTTAATCAGTCACTTAATTAATTTATATAATAAAATAATATATATATAATAGTAAATTAAATTAATATATATAATATGATAAAAAGCTGTTTCTAAGTATGAATGGTAATATTTTATGAAAAAGATGAGTAGAATCTATATATAATTATTTAATATTTATTTTAAATAAATAAATTAAATATATATTTTAAAATAAGTAAATAAATAAAATATACATTAAATCATATATTACATAATTTATAAATTTATACAAAAATATACAAGTAATATATAGACAATAAAATTTTCAAACAATGCATAAATTTACATAATATTATAGGATTCCCATAAAAATATATATATAAATATTATATAATATTTATAATAATATATATTATAAAATATATATATATATATATAATATTATATATGTATAATATAAATATATGATATATATATAATATATATATATATAGTATCAATATAAAATATATATACGGTGTATAAATTTTATATATCTATACAAATGATCAACCATATGATTTCATATATATATATAATAAATATAAAATATATATATATACTATAATAATATAATATATAAGTACATATATATAATATATATAATATAATAATAATTATATAAAAATATAATATATATAATAAAAGTATATATAAATAAATAATAACATATATATATATACTATATATAATATAAAGTATATAATATTATATATATTTATAATATAATATAATATAAGTTAATATAAGTTTATAATTTTTTTTATAGTAATAGAATACAATATAAAATAATATATATATAATAATATAAAATATTATAATATATAATAATAATATAATAATATATTATAATAATATATATATTATAATATACTATATTATATATATATAATATATGATATATATAATAATATATATTATATATATATCATATATATATATAGTATAGTAATATATAGAATATATAATAATAACATATATAATATAAATAGATATGATATAAATAATTAAATAAAATAAAATTTATATATATAATATAGATATAGATATAGACAAAGATAGATAGATTTTATTACTTGTATTACTTATTTTTTTTTACTCCCGCATTTAGCCACAGCTATCCTAATTTCTTTTCCTATTCTCAAATATTATATATATTAATCATATATTATATATATATAATATATATGTTATTTAATAATATATATAGTATAATAAATATAATATAAAAAATATAATAATATAATATAATAATAATATATAATATATAATGAATATATATATATTACTCTACTCTAATTCTTTACACCGTTGAACCCAACATTGTAATTAGTTTTTTATACTTTTAAGAGATTATTGTTTGAGTTCTAACAACTAGACAGATAATTGAGAGGTATAACCCATAAATAACAAATAAAACCCAATACAGAAAAAGAGAGATAGGAAGAGATAGAAAAAAAAAGATAAAAAAAGAATAAAGAATAAATTATCAATTTTTAATTAAATAACATTATTTCACAAAATACTCAATATATATACTGTATATAATATATATATAATATCATATAATAAATAATATATATATATATAAATATAGTATAGATATATGATAAATATAATTATATAATAATAATATATATATATATACTGAATATTCCCTCAATCAATATAATTCTTACATGAATGCCAAAATACGTGATATAATCAATTTTTTAAATATTAAAGACAATCATGTTTTCTCAATAATAAATAACATAGAAGATCGGAGATTAGTTCTACAAAATTCATTTTCCCTTGTAAAACAAAAAAATTTTTGCTTCCCTCCTCTTATGCTCCTATATTGAATTTGGTTATATAAATTCCTGTTTCTTTTCATTTTAAATTTAAAAAGTTTCGTAAAGTTCATCTGGAATCTTTTCACATCTCATACAGTGTTTGAATCGATCTCTGTAATTCCCTTCTACTCTCGCTCCTCCCTCTCCTCCGGTCTCTATAATATATAAATACTAATAATATATTACACACTATATGATATATATAATATATATATATAAGAAAAAATATATAATATATAATATAAATATTATATAATATAGCTAATAATATATAAATATATTATATATATATTATATATAAATACAAAATATAATAGATATAATATATATAGATAATATTATAATATTATAGAAAGACAATATATATAAATATAATAATATATTTATAAATATATCATATAATAGTATATAAACTATAATTCAACATATTTCTGCCCCCGCCCCCCAAATCCTAGAATTTGCCTACCATTTTTAACCTTACCTTTAAGGTGCTAACCCATTTCCAAATTTTACCTGCCATGACTTTTGGTCGCCTTACCTTTTTCTTGGCCTTTGTTTGTTTTTTGCGCTAACCTTTTTTTACCCCTCTAAAGATGCTTAATCTTTCTATATATTCCCCCCATTTTTATTCCTTACCTTCTTTTTGTTCCTTGTTAATTTTTGTCCTTAAATTTTCCTTACCTTTTACGTTAAAGATTCGTTCCTTACTAAATTCGCTTCTTCTTCTTATCCTTTATAATCACCCCTTACCTTGATACCATCTACCTTATACATATTCTGACCAACCGCATCAAAGTCTGTACCTACCTAACTTTAAACGCCTATATCGTCCTAATTGAACGTCAGTTATTATCTAGCCTAGCTTTTACCTCATGCACCACACCTACACCATCACACACACACACACACACACACACACACACACTCACACACAACACACACACACCGCACGGTCAACCACTATTTTCCACATCCCCTTTAACATCTGTCTCAAACCTTCCTTACTGTCCTCAACCTAACCTTCTCCACGCCTTCGAGCTCTAACCAGTTATAGGATTCAATAATAATTAAACTCAAAGTATGACCTCTTACCCCGCTCGTCAACTTTAATGACCTTTAGTGCGCCACCATCACTCATGGATTTTGATAAAATATAATGTTAATTTTCAAATCTACCATAACCGAAACCTTTATTCCCCCAAAATTATAATACATAAATATAATAATAATAATATAAAACAATATATATATTATATATAACTATATATTAAAAAATATATAAATTATTATATTATATAAATATATATATAATATATATAATATATAATATAATATATATAATATAATATATATGAATTAACTTAAGAGATTATAAAATATAAGGATAGAGTGATATAAGATAGAGAAAGAAGAGATAAGTAGAGAGAAAGGAAGAGAGAACATTTTCGGTTTCTTGCTTCCACATTTCGACGCAAGTACTTTCGATCAAATCCCAACATCTTAAATATCGAAAATTTTATTTTTATTGAATACTTTAATACTTAACATTTAATGATTGTTTTATTATTTAATTAGTTTACTGTATTTGTAATATTTATTTTTACCTTTAATGTATTTAAATTTTAATTATTTTTATTTTTAGTTATGTCTCTCGAGAACACACTAGAAACATACTTTTATAATGAAAACAACAATTAGTAAACCAATATATAATAATAAGTATACTATATATATATTATATAATAATATATAATATATATATAATATAAATATATAATATATATAAAATATATATAAAATAGATTAAATACTATAGTATATAATATATATATAGTTTATAATATATATATATATAAAAAGACATAACAAGAAATATAGAACATAAAAAGATCAAACACCGTTGTTTTTACTTTTCCAGTCCAACCACCTACCACAAACTCTCCATTCCCTATCTACAAAGCATCAAACAGTTGTTTCAATTTTTTTTAAACTTGCAAATAACTAAATTTAAGATTATCAACAACTAATAATAATTATATATATAATACTAATAATATATATATAATATATAAGATAATATATATAAATATAATATATTATGAATATATATAAGTATATATTTATAATATATAAATAATAGATATATATATATAAGATATGAATAATAAAATAATATATATATAAATTAATATATAAGATAATATAAATATTAAAAATATATATATATAATCTATAAGTATATATATATAATAAAAGTTAATTATTATATAACATAATATATATAATCTAAATAAATATATATATAATGAAATATATTCACCCCTACACACACACACAACACACACACCAACAACACACACACAGATCCACACACACACATCACACAGCATTTCACACAGCAACAACAATAATACATACTGTACACACAGACACACACACACAAGCATACACACACCACGCCTCTAACACACCCATCATCACACACACAACACACACAGCACACACACACACAAACACCCACGTCTACAATAACACAATGCCTGCCCTGGCTCCAGTTACAATTTTATAAACAACCAAATTTTCTGGTCACTCTTTTATCCATTTCAATTTTTCCTTGTAGCTTTTTTAACCTGATGTTTGGATATTACTTATGTCTCAACTTTGATTCCTCAACTTTAATGCCCCATTTCGTTGATGCTCAACTTTGGCTTACTCAACTTTTGCTCCATCCTTGATGGCAATCTTTTATTACCATATTTAGTAGCTCCCTAATCCATAACCGAGAAACCCAATATTTATTCTACCCCTATTTTAAGTTAATGATGAATATAACTTGATATAACATTTCTAAATCCTATAATTCACTTTCCTATCCTACCTGATCATAGAATAACACAAATCGAAGCCTAGAACCCTATTATAAGGTATATAATCGGATTGTGGTACTATAAATTCTAGATTATCCTTTCTAACGTTTCACCTTTCTACCCTACATCCTAAACAAATTAATAAAGTCTCCCTATTCACAACCCCACAGTCCAGCAGCTCCTTATCAACCGCAAAATGATCGCAACCCCACCCGCAGCGACCAACCGCGTCCTGCCCTCGCTTCGCGCCTCACGCAAATTCCCGCTTTCCCAAGTCACTCCCTCCCTCACTCCAATACCTCTAATCAAAAATTATATACTCAATAAACCTATGCAAGACAATTCTTTTCAAATATACATATCATTCATTTTATTTCAACCTAAACATTTTATTAAAAAACATTCATCAAACCAATGAAACCATACAACAACCTTTTATTTACCTAATATTTTAATTATAAATTTTTAAAAATTTATAAGAAAAAAGAAAAACCAAGTGTCTGAAAGAGACATTATACCACAATTAACTAAATCTTATTAAAAACATTAACAATCACATACCTTAAATCCAGTAAATCATAAATCAATAATGACAACACCTTAAGTATTAGATCTTTTTTTACTGGTTTTAACTTCTGTAACTCATTATTGTTTGAACTTTCTTTGAACCGGCAATAAAGTAGAGACCATAATTTTTGGAGTCCCATGTATACCCATTACAATAATTTATCATAACAACAAATTAGTAATTGTTTTTTTTCTTTTTAATTCTGCTGTAACTCATATTGTACTGGCTTAACTCGTGTCATATTATTAACATTACATTACCTGAAACAGTAAATCATAACTCAAAGAGTGTACATATCAACAAAGTTATAAATCTTTTTTAAAAACTTTTTAATCTTCTTAACTCATATGTTTTACTGTCTTAACTCATATCCTTACTGCTTAACTCAAAACTATGACATATTTTTATTTTTAATACGTTGTGTATTTTATTTAGTTTATTAAAACCTTGAGAAAAACTGTTGTATAATTATTTTATTTTATTATGTTATTAACCACTTTTAAAATGTACTTTATATTTCAATAAAAATGTGTGGGATTTAAAATAGTTTATTATTATCTTATTTTATTATATGTTTAATTATTAAACTTAGTTAATCTTACTCATTGCCATTAGATTAGTTATTTAACACAACAAACACACAGCCACCCACACACACACACACACACACACACACACACCACCCAATACTACACACATACCACACGCATATATCCCATTCACAGATACACACACACACAAAAACACTACACACACACAGAGACACACATACACACTATTTAAACAATCAAATAATGCTTTTTATAAGATTTCACCTTAAATTTATACTAACATGTGTTTTAATTAAACACTTTTACATTTATATTACGCATTCAATTAATAACAATTTATCACAAGTTCTAAAAAACTTTCTATAAAAATCATCATACATTTGACAAAGTATTTATAAAAATTGTTATACTTGTATAAATATCTCCTCAACAAACCATCACAGAAGCTGGTTTAAGAAGGATATTATAAACAAAAATATAACATTTAATAATAAACTCTTTGTTTAAAGATAAAATTAATTTATTAAATACTTTAAGAACATGAATTTTGTTATATAATTTATCGAAGTAATATAAATTACTTTAATTAAAACACAAAATGTTAAATAAATTATACTTAATTTCATACAAACGAACTTATTTAATAATTAAACAATGATTTTTGTTTTGTGTTTTTTTTTTTGTTGTTTTTTTGTGTTTGTGTGTTTAATCTTTTTTTTGTGTTTTAGAATTAATAACCAAATCACAATAATCACAAATAACATAAAAAATATAAAAAAAAATAATAAAATAAATAATAAAATAAAAAAAAAAATAAAAATAAGAAATATATAAATTAATAAAAAAAAATAAAATAAAAAATAAATAATAATAAAATAATAAAAAAAAAATAAAAAGAAAAAATATAAATAAAATAATAACCTATTCACACATCCAAAAAACGAAATAAACACACACACACACACTCACACACCCATAAAGCATAATAAATATGAGAATATTGCGGAGTGAACCAAGAGATGTAAAACAAACTTAACCAACCTGTTATCTATTAACACCTCTAATTATTACTTAGTATTATACCTCAAAACACCCACCACACACACAACGCCATAAATAATATCGATCTTAAAGCATCTCAAAAAACGCTGTCCAACCCTTTTTTTTTTTATTAACACAGGTATTGCTTTCATTACTTCAAGTATTATGTTAATAAATAGTATTTAAACATAAATTTTCATTATAAATGTCACAGAGTACAAACAAAAGCATACTAATCCCTATTGATTAGCCTACTCTATATACTATACTCTAAATAAGTAAATATTAAAAATATTGAATCATTGATAAAAATAAAATTTCATATACAACACCTGTTTCTATATACATACATTTAAATGTCACAGAGTACAAGATTGAAGAAATGACAATGACAATTAAAAATATTGAATCTCAAAATGTTTAAAACCAGCAATGGACCAAAAATTATATTACACGCCTTTTAAAGAAATTCTTAATATTAACATTAATCAGATTCATTCCTCTAAATATTCGCCTTCCTCACGCGCTTCGAACGCGGAAAATACGCCTCGTGCGCACCCCGCAACCTTTGTCTCACCTGCGTCGTTTTCCATCCTTCTAAACTCATGCCTGGCCCTGTCACTTTTACCAGAAACATTAATTTTAACTCTGTTCTATGATAGTTAAAAACTAGAAAACTTAAAAAAACATCCAAAACCTATAATATTACACCAAATCCGATTCTCAATAACCTTATAACATAGGTTAATCTCAATATAGTCTTATCATGATCATTAGGCGAGAAAAAGCTAACATCAACTATACGCATCCACTATTATACTTTTAAATAACACCATTCCTATCCAATACCTTATACCAAGCGTAAGACATTCTAATATAGTGCTATCTAGCTCATAGATATTGACACCATCTAATAAATAGATCATCAAAGATCGCCATCAAAGATAGCCATGCAAATTAATTACATACCATAAAAGGATTTCAATTAAAGTTAGCAATCACAAGTTGGAGACATCAAAGTCATCAAATCAAACCAACAAGGTTCAAAAAAACTACAATGCAAGAATTGCCCCTTAATACAACAAGATACGAAAAATTTGTTCTCAAATGTCCCCTGGAAGCCAAAGGCCGCATGTATTCTATACGTTTTTTTTTTTTTTTTTTTTTTGTAGCGCTCACATTTTGTTTTTTTTACTCTTGTTTTTTTTGTTTTTTTTTTTTTTTTTTTTTTATAATAAAATAATATATATATAAGATATTATATAAGATATAGTATATATAGTATATATATTAATATATATATATATATATATATATATATTAAATACAATATAATAAATAATATAATATTAATAAATAATATATATATAAATATATAATGATATATATATATAATAATAAATATAATAAATAATATAATATATATAATATCATATATATATAAGATTATATATATATATAATATATATATATATATATATAATATATATATAAATAACTATAATAAAATAAAATTATATATATAATAAATTGACAACTCAAATCGTTTCAGTACAACAAATGACAACCCCTAGTTCTTTTTTAGACCCATACAGTTGGTAAAGTACTGTAACATTAAAAAGTCCACTACTTTACTGTTCTCTAATTCTAATTCCAATGCTATTAATATATAATATAATATATATTATATAGTATATATATACTATATATACTAATATGCATATAAATTATATAGATTAATAAGATAAATATATATAGATAGTATATAAATATATATAGTATAATAGATATATATAATAGATATATATTTTTTTCCACTTTTCACTCTTTTTCAAAATGATAGTGCTTCTCCACTCTCTCTCGAAACCTAAATAAATAAAATAATGCAGAAAATCGAGTCCCTTTATTGCTGTAAAACCAATACTAAATAATAAAATAAATAAAAATTAATTACCAATACGTAAATAATTAAAATAATTCCAAATAAAAATAACATAACTAAGTTATATCTGTATTTTACAAAAGAACTCTTCAAGTTTTACGCAAGAAAAATTCTCTCTCTCTCTCTCTCTCTCCTCTCTCCCTCTCTCCCTCTCCTCTCTCTCTCTCTCACTCTCTCATCTCTCGCTACTTTCTCCTAATATAAATATATAATAATAAATAAAATATATATAGTAATAAATTATATATAATATATATATATATAATATATATAATAATATCATATAATATTAAATAACTATATATAATATATAGATATATATATAAGTATTATTATAAATTATAATTAATTAATTTGACCACGAATTTAATTAATTCTTAAATTAAATATATATTCTCAAATCATATGTCTGTGATGTCTAAAGACATAAAGTACCATGTAACGGTCACACCTTCTGTATAATTGAATATAACATGTGGTTAGAGCCTCTAACAGGAACGTAACGGCTGAGCATTAGGAAGTTAAGACAATGTAAAATGTTGAAAAATCGTGATCAGTGACCATGGTTTGTTGTTTTTTTTTTGTTTGTTTTTGTATTTTTCGTGCTCATATCATATACAACATCGTGCAAATTAGACCGTTGTGATTACATGACATGCGTTCAGTTAGAGACAACCTGATACTATCAAGTCAAAATGTGTTATATCAAGTTCAGAATATGTAATAATTCTCAAATATCAAGTATAAATACAACCAATACCTAAACTATCAAAGTTCAGTAACAAATATCACTTCAAACATATTCAGTCCAAGATTTACATAATCCAAAAGAATTACAATTGCCAAAAAGGTCATCTAAAACTAAGTTGACTAACTATAGCTTCACAACGCGCCTTCTTCGAAGTCATCAAAAATTCAAGCCAAAAAAGGTCAATGACAAAAAAGGTCAAGTCCCAAAAAGGGTCATGCCAGTAAAGATTTGCCCAAAGACAAGTCGTCGAGAAATGCTCAAGTTAAAAAAAGTGGAATGCATGAAAGGACAATAATGTCAACTGACACAAACATAGTCTGATAGCGAGTTTATATATATACTATAAGATATATATATATATAACGTATATATTATATTATTAATATATATATAATAATATAATAAGATAATATATTATATAAATATTATATATAATATTTAAATAATAAGAATATATATAGTATATATAAATAGTAATATTAATATTATATAATTAAATTGATATCATCTAATATAACTGATTTATAAATAAATATATATATATATAAAATTATAAATTATATAAGAAATATATATGTAATAAAATAGAAAATAATGGTATTATAATAGTAGGATAGAAGGCGAAAATCCCCCCTACCTACATCATCCAACACTGTATCATACATTGTCGTAAAAACAGAATCAAAACTTTTAAAACATCATTTACAATATTAAAAATGAAAATCAAACTAATTCTATAAACCAAATTTCAATACTGATTAACCATACGCTGAGAAGCACAAATTTTGGCTTACAAGAAAATAAATTTTTTTTAAAATTTCTATAAAACTCTGTAAGAAATTAATTTATATGGAATATTGTTAAATATTAAAACAAAATATAAATAAATAATCACACTTTTGTATGGCATTCACTGCCTACCTTTCCTACCCATCAGCAATTATTATATAGTATTATTATATAACTATATAGATATAAGTATATATTATATATATAATAATAAAATATATAAATATTAATATATAATAAATAATATAATATAACATATAGATAGATCATTATATACTATTTAAACTATATATTTGAGACCATAAATATAATTAATAACAAATTTAGCCTTCAATTTTGCTAACTCTCTCTCTCTTTCTCTTCTCGTCTCCCTTCCTCTCTCCTCTCTCCTTCTCTCCTCCCTCTCTCTCTCTCTCGTCTCCATCTTGTTACTATTTACTATCTACTATCTTATCGTATCTATCTATCTATCACTATCTATTAAATCTATTATTATCTCTGTATCTATCCCTTTATAGCTTGTCCAGTGATATATTTATTAAAATTTTCCGATTTAAGGAAAAAAATCCTATTATATAAATATATTTAATATATAATATATATATATATAAACTAATATAATATAATATTATATATATATATATATATATATATATATATATAGTATAATATATATATATAAATATAGTATATAATGAGACAAATCCTTTTAAACTCTGAAACCGGAAATTAGAATCGATATTTGTGCTACACACAGGATACCACAAAAAAAAATACTACAATATAGTTCTAATAAACCAAGTTAAATCTGTTCTGATTAATAATATATAATATAAAAATGAATAATTAATATATAATAATAGTATAATATAGATAATAATAATATAATATATAATATAATATAAAACGATAATATAATATATATATATATATATATAATATAATATATATATATATATATACTATAGATACTTACTAATATATATATATTATATAATAAGTATTAATATATATAATAATTATTAAAATATATAATATAATACTAATATATAAGGTATTATATATAGTATATATTAAATATATATTAAATTATATACTATATTAAGAATATAGCAATATAAATATATGATATGTATATATAATAATAGTAATATTGATATTGATAATAATAAATATATATATAATAGATAATAAATTAAGAATAATAGAATAATATATAAATATCATATATATTATATATTATATAGTATAAATAAATAATATAGTATAATATATATTAAATATATATATATGGTATAATATATATATATAGGAATCTTCATAGAATAATATATAATATAATAAATATATATATATATATATATATTAATAATTATATATATATAATATAATATATATATATATATAATATAATATATATATAATAAATATATATAATATAATAATAATATAATTATATATAGAATATAATATCAATATATATATATAAATAAAATATATAGATAATATATAAAGTATATAATATATATATAAATATATAAATAATATATATATAATAATATATATAACTTTATATATATATACGGTTTTATATTATATAGCTTATAATAAATAAATATATAAAATATATATATATATAAATAATATAAATATAATATAGTATATATATATAAGTATAATTATAGTAATATAAATATATATATATATATTATAACCAGTAAATAAATATTCACTATATTATATATATATATATATTATAATATATATATATATATAATATTAAAAACAATATATATATAAAGTAATATATAAATATTAGTAAATATAAATAATATATATATATTATATAATAAATTAAATGAACACCATTGCGCTAAATGACGTCTCCTCTTAAACTTAAAAATCTATTTAAAATAAACAAAAATATGACTAAAAATCAAGTGCAACACAAATCAAAGGTTTCCTTTTCCGTCCTTTATTTTAATCCCCATAAGCAAAAATTTTCCTTTCTTGTCCTAAAACCAATTTTTTTAAAACGAATGAAAAACTAACGCTTCAATCCATTTCACACTTTAATACTATCCAATAACTTCATGGCGGACTTAAACAATTGAATTTAAACTTTTATTGAAAATTTTCCTAAATTTTGTACTCTCAATTTCCTTTTACTCTTCTCTCTTCCTTCTTCTCTTCTTCTTCTTCCTCTCCTTCTGTTTTTCTTATTCCTCTCTTTCTCTTCTCTTACTTCTTCTTTATCTATCGTCAGCGAATCTGTACTCTTCTGTCTTCATTTCATTCAGTTCATTCTTTATTTCCATTTATTAGAAATCTATTTTACACACTTCTAACACACTTCCATCTTCTTCCTTTCCTTCCTTAATTCCGTTCAATCCTTCTTTTTCTTGCTAACGCATTGTCCTGCATTCTCTATTATCACTTCAGGTCCCCTTTATACGTTACTCTTTTCAGTTAAAATCAGAAACCTCAAACACACATCCATTATTCCTTCATTCTTCTCCTTCCTCGCTTTCATCATTATTCTATCCTTCATCCTCTCTTCTTCTTCCTCCTTCTTCTCTCTTCTTACTATTAATCATTTCCACAAAAAAAAGGTCAAACACTTACTAGTCAAAGAAAACCTTCAAATCCCCTTAAAAAGCTTCAAGTTTTCGGCAGAACGTTGAACTTACCTCTTTTTCAATAATTAGATCCCCAATAAAAAAAAGTTCCCATCTGCACTCATAGTTCGATTTTTTCTCATTTAAATCATTATCTTTTTTATCCCACTTCACTGTTTTTAACTCCAAATACTCTTCACATTTGCACATTATACAAATGATACAAAATTTCCTAGTTTATTTTATTTGAAAATTTAAATAATCTAACTTAAATTGATTCAAAAATAAATAATAGTTATTTAAATAATATAAAATATATATAATATATATAATATAATATATATAATACTTATATATAATATAGTATATAAATATTAAATATATCATATATATACTATAGATATAATAATGATTATATATTATATAAATATATATATAATTAATATATATAATAGATAAATAATATATATATAATAGAAATATAATAGATATATATAATAATAATAAATATATATAAATATATATTAAGAATAAATATATATATACAATATAGATATATATAATATAGTTATATATATATATATATATATTAGTAATTAATATATAAATATAATATTTATAAGATAATATAAATATATATAAGTATATATATTATAATAGATATAATATAAATAATTAGAAAATAAGAAAAGAGTAAAAAATAGTTACTAAATTGATTCCATTGTACAAAAAAAAAAACGTATTTTTTTTTTTATATATTTTTGTTGAATTTTGTTTGTTTCATATGAAATATTTTTAATTTTTTTCCACACAACTCACCCTACTATTTTATTCTCTAATCAAAACTTACAAAGTCTTCTATTTGATTCTCTTTTATCAACATCATCAATCTCTTCATCAACTAAACCACACACACACCTATATATTTATATATCTCTTCATCATCAAATATTCTTTTATTACTTTATTTTTTCATTACTAATGTAATTTTAAAATCTTTACTACACACTAATAGAAATTCAAGCCAATTTCTTCTTATTTTTTTGTTTTTCCCTCAAAAAATAGTTTAAAGAAAAAAAAAAAAATAAAACAAACTAGTGAAATAAAAATAGACAGACCTACTTTGTTTTTTTCTTAACCAAAAAACCAAAAACAAGACCAAAAAAAAACAAATTTACCGAAACACACACCTATTAAAATTCTGACCCAAAATAAAATTTCCAAAATATAACCAAAAAGTTTTTTTAATGAAAAAATCTATCAGCATTATCGTCTCGCTCTCCTCTCCTCGTCTCTCCTCTCTCCTCGCTTCTCTCTCTTGCTCTTCTCGTTCTCTCTCTCTCTCTTATATATATATAATTATTTATATTGAATATATATAGTATAGTATATATAGATATATAGTATAATATTACATATAGATATAATATAGTATATATATAGTATAATATATATTAATAGTATATATATATATAGTAAAGATATATATATAGTATTTATTTATTATTTTACCTACACTCTTCCTTCCTTTACTGTATCGACGTACATCC
>JABUQX010012505.1:0-27500 GCA_015478945.1 Trachelipus rathkii
TGAACAATATCAAAGAAAATAATACCCCATATGAAATTCGGGAACAAGTCTTATAATTATTTGCTGTCAAATTATTATTTGTGATACTTTAAGAACATTATCATGAAATTTCAATATATTCCTTATATTTCTGGGTTTTATTTTATAATTTTAAATAATGTGTATCTTCAGGGATTACTTATTTGGCTTATGGATTAAATTTTATTCTCATATATATTAATTTTCATTAGGTTAATGTAGTGTGCCTATTGAGCCGATAATGATCATAAACGTAATCACTAAATCTATTCAGCAAGGGAAATTATTTAATTTAATGGTGCAACTAAAATATAAATTGTATAGTATGTACCTGTTTATGATTTTATATTTTATTATTTTATTTTATTATTTAGATTAAATTTTATTTTCTTAGCATATATTTATTATAATATATATATATATATATATATATATATATTATTATATATATATAATATATACTATATATATATATATAATTATTTATTAAATATATACTATATATATATTATATATAATTTTAATATTATATATTATTTATATTATATTATTTATATATTATATATATAATAATTATATTTTTATATTATATATATTTATATATATTATATATTATAATTATATTATATTATTATATAGTATATATAATATATTTATATATATATATATATTATATATATATTATATAATAGTATATTATATATATATTAATGTTTTAATATATATATTAATTAAAATTAATAATAATTAAATAATTAATAATTAAATATAATAACATTTAAATAAAAAACAGGCGGATACGGTGCGGTGCTGAATCTGCTGGTACTGGGTACTCGTGTCACGTAGCTTATATAGCCTATTCTGCTTGTGTGATGAGGTGGGGTTTAGTATATGATCTTTCTGGTAATTATATTTTATCTCTTGAAGTTTTTAATCTACTCTATATTCTTCTTTATATTTTTTATTTTTTTATACTTATGTTTTATTTATTTATTATATTATATCTTATCTTATATTTTCATTATCTTAATATCTTATTTTTATCTATATTTTATATCTTATTTATTTATTATCATTATATTTATCTTATCTTATTATTATATTCATATTATTATCTATTTAATCAATTAATTACTTATCTATATTTTATTATATTATATATTATTATTTATATTAGTTATATATGCTCTATATCTCACCGTAATTATGCTGGTTATACGGTGTGTCGTCGAGTTCGCGGAGTACTTATCTATACGGTGTATATATTATATATTAATAGTATTTTAATTTTATCATTTTTTTTTTCTCTTATTTATTTTATATTTATAAAGTTTAATCGATTTGCGATACTTCTATTCAAATAAATTTTAAATCTCAATTTTTTTTATTTTTTTATTTATTAAAATAAAAATTATAAAAAATACTAATTATAAAACTCTTACCTAATCCACTCGTGCGACATAAAAAATATGGATGTTCCATAATAATCTAACATATGTAATTCCGTTAATATCAAAGTGTATATAAAGCATATATTATGAGTTCTATAATCTCTGCAACACGTGTATATTCTTCATTATTCTAATTATTATTAACTATAACATTATAGATATAAGAATATGCGATCGTGTTACTACGGACATTCCTTTTGGTATCTATATCGATTTTCGGTATCTTACTTTGTATATTTTTTTTATTATATTATTTATTTATAAAAAAAAATTTATTTGTAAAATTAAAAATATTCAAAGTAAAAATTTTAAGTATATAATTTTCCTTTAAATAATTTATAACTTTTTTATTTTTTTTTTTTTTTTTTTTTTTTTTTTTTTTTTTATATTTTTTTTTATTATATTATTTATATTGATTATATTTATATATATATTTTTTATTTCTTTTTATTTTTATTTTATTATATATATGGGGTTATATAGGGGTGGGTACGTATTGGGTTATTGTAGTCATCTTTATTTTTTATTTGTGTGTGCTCCTGTTTTGCATATTTCGTTATTATTGATTTTGATTCTTGGTTACTTGTGTAGAGTTATTCTGAGGCCCTTTTTGGTTGGCTTTACTGCTGCCTGCTCTTTTATTTGTGTTTTTGATTTTTATGTGCTTTTGGGGGCTTGACCTTTTGGGCTTGAACTTTTGGGTTGCTTTTTGGGCATTGCTTTTTTGGTGCTTTTTTTTTTTGGCTGGTTTTTTTTTTTTTTTTTCGCTTTGGTTTTTTTGTTTTTTTTGGTTTTTTTGGCTTCGGGGATTGGCCGGTTGGGGCCGTTGTCCGTGTCCTTTTTGAACTTTGGTCTTATGGGTTATTTTGGTATTTTGGGATTTTGGACTATTTTTTCGGTGTTTTGTTCGGAGGGTTGCGGGTTTGGTAGGTTGTCGTGTAGTATTTTTGCCTTGGTTTCATTGGTTTTCGGTATTTTTGGCTTTAGGGGTTAGTTTTTGTATTCGGGTCTTCAGGCGGCGAATCCTGCTTCGCTCGCTATTCGTCCGCTTGTTCTTGTTTCCGTCATTCCGTCCCCGTCTTTCGTATCTCTGTCGCTTCTCGTCTCCACTTGCCTGCTTCCCTCGCGTTCTGCCTCGTGCTCCTTGCTGGCTTCATTTGCTGCGTCTTTGCTGCGCTCTTTCTCGCTGGCCTTTCTTCGCTCGACCTTCTTTGTCGCTTCGTTTTTCGCCTCGGTTCCTCTGCTCGGTTCTGTCGCCGTTTTGCGCCTGCTTTCCCTTCGTCTTCCTTCGCCCTTTCCTTGGCTGCGTCCGTGCCCCGGTTCGACCGTGCGTCGCGCTGCCCCTCCGCGTGCCCTCGCGTCGCCGGCTGCGGTGCCACTGCAGTGCCGTGAGTGCCCTAGTGGTCGACCGCTGCCCTCCGTCGCCTGCGCTGCACTCTTTTTGCTTATTTCGCTCTCCCTGCGCCTCGCTCTCCTGCGGCTGTCTTGCTTTCCTCCGTTCGCCGCGCTCTTTCGCTCGGCTGTTCCTTCAGTTCGGCCTTCTCCGCTTCGCCTCCCTTCCCTTCTCTCTGCTCCTTCTTTTCTTCCCTCCCCTCTGCTCTTTCGCCCTTCTTTGTACTCTTCCTTCCCTCCTCTCTCTCTCTCGCCCTCTATCGGTGGGCAATATTGTTACACTCTGCTCTGCCCTCTCCCTCTCTGCCTTCCCTTCCCCTCCCTCCTCTCCGCCCCTCTCTCCCGCCCTCCTCCTCCCCGCCCCTCCCATCCCTCCTCCACTCCCCCCCGCTCCCTTCCCTTTACCCCCGCGCTATTTTGCTGCCTCCTTTGCTGCTCCGCTTGCTGCTTCCGATTGACTGCCGTGTCGGCGCGTCTTCGGCCCCGCAACCCCCCCCCACCCCACCCCCCCCCCGCCCCCTGAACCTTTTTTTCCACCTGCCCTTGCCTTTTTTGCCCTTTCCTTTTGGGTTTATTTGGTGGGTCAGAGGTTTTTGTTTTCATTCTTGCGGTTGCATTTCCTCTCTTCTTGTCTTTACTTTTTTCGACCCCACCTTTGGTCTTCCCGGGTCTTTTTGGCCGTCTTTTTGCGCCTCTTTTTTTGCGCCCTACTTTTTGCGCACTACTTTTTTTGCCGCCTATTTTCTGCGCACTACCTTGAGCCCCTAACTTTTTCGCCGCTTGGTCTTCACTGGGTCATTTTGGCCCCGTCTTTTTTTTGGCCCCTCTTTTTTTGCCCCCCTTTTTCGCCCCCTGCTTTTGGCACCCTTCGCAGCCGGGTTTGCGGCACCCGGTTGCGTCAGCACCCGTTGTACGTATTGCCCCTCGAGAAAAAACTGCCCACACTTTTTTCGACACCCTGGTCGCTTTTTGCCCGGTCACTTCTATATGATCAATATATTAAAGGAGGTATAGACATCATATTTAGTTGGTCATCTTTCACTTGTTTGCCCGTGGAATTTCTCAGTTTCATTGCCGGTGTGCGGATTCGTCCATCGTACTCCAATTGCTCTCACTTGCACTCCGCTTTTTTCTATGCGCTCCGGTGTTTTCCTCGCCCTTTTTTTGGATTTAACGTTGCGACACTTACCGTCTCATTGTTTCATATCGTTCTGCAAATTTCTGCTGAGATCATCGTTGTCTGGGTCCGCTTGCTTTGATTTTCGGCCGTCAACTTCCCATCCCACCGACCCATCGATCTCCCACCTCTCCACCATAGCTACCCGCTAATAATAAATTTTATGTACATTTGCATTTATACATATTAACATTACCGATCATTTTATGTACTATTCACCTTAATTTATATTTTTCCATTGCAGGTTGTGGGTTTAACAAAGACTACAAAAACCATCCGAAAGAAATTAAGAAAAGCCAAATGCACACAGATATCTCGGCTAACATGTGGGAGATTCGCCTTTTGCCTGGTCAGGCTTAACATTAATACCTTATTTTCAAGACAAGTCGGGCTAAGTAACTCTATCTGACTAACTTAAAGATAGTGCAACACCTGCTGTGACAGGCAAGTCAACATAACAATTCCGAAGCACTCTCCACCTACACTAGTGCTGATAAGATACCTATAGACGCTCTTTGATATTCACTTTTTGATCTATTAGCCAACGTCATATAGTATAAAGACCCACAAACTAACTAGACTCACTCTTGGTTTGCCCATGTGGAGTCATGTGTTGGAACATTCAAATTATTTTTTAGGCGCCATCCCCATTTAATTTTTTTGTCAACTCATTTTCAGAGACCTCAAAACCTAACTTATGTGTATTGTATATACTAATTACGTGCTAGTACTAATTATTATTTTGCTGCTATAGATATATATCAGTCAATTATTGATAGCCACAACTTTGATACCTTAGCTAACTTTAAAATGATTCTCCATAACTATGCAGGAAGTTACTATGTGAATTATTCTATTTAGTGAGTTACTTGAGTATTTAAGTGAGTGCAGTGAATGAGGTGAGTGCTTAGTGTGATTGCTAATAGTAGTGCAATAAGTGCAGTGAGTGCAATGAGTGCAAGATGAGTGCCATCATGTGCCAAAGTTTAGAGTGCTACCGTATTTAATAGTGTAAACTGTAAGTGCCAACTTTTATTTTATCGCTTTTAGCTCTCTATACTTAAGCTCATATAGATATAATAGCTCCTAAAATTAATATTAGAATAGGTTTGTCTTTAAACCCTAGTTATAGGTTAATATGAGCGACTAGAATGGTGTACATTTCAATCTGCTAGAATGCTTCCTTCCTAATACGTTAGTTAGTTTATTTATAACACTATTATATATATAAACATAATAATATATTATAAAGAGTTACTACAGTTGATGACAGTGAACTCAGAACGTTTCAGAGTCGGTCCTTGCAGGATCAGACCCCGTGCGAAACCTAATATATGCAGCGTGCGCCTTTAGTAGCGCTTATAATATTTATTAATTACTATATAGCTAAGGCGTGCGCTCGCAGTTAATATATTAAGCGCATTTAATTTCCAGCAGATACTAGAATTCTACGCGAATTGACGCTCAACACCGCATCGTCTCTTATTATTCTAGGTCCCCCGCGAAACCCGGACGCCCGGTGCGAGGGCCGAAGGCGCCCGCATAAATTACTGCAATGACTGTATTTGCGTCGATTGGGTAAAACTGAAATTGATGGGTTTTAACAAGTGGAAGACAAACTACTACAAACTTAAGTAACCTTCGTTTCATATAACTAATGAGTCATGTCAATTTTTCACACTCACTAAACTGATTACTCGGACTCATTTATTAATATTGCAACATGTGTTTTGAGGAAATACCATGATCCTTTTAATGCAGTTTAAACTGACTATCAGTAGAGGAAGCATGATGGATAAGCATGCAGGTGATCGCTTTTCTCATACAGTTATTTGAAGAAAGCATGACTAGACCTTACTTTGAATTATCCATTCTGTTGCAGGATTCGAATACAACATTTAGGCTGTGGATTACTAGTTAATCGACTGTCTATTGTATTGAACATGTACTTTGTGTAAGCTGCGTATTTTGACTTTTGGCTCTATAAATGCATCCCTAGTCTGTTACCCTTCTCTGGTCTACTCAGCATGATGTAGGCTGCTACATGCACTTCATTAACACGGCTCTGCTTATCTCTCATCTTTTCAGTTTCCGTACATTAAGAAGCAAGCGAGCTATAGTAAGTCTCAGGACATCAATTATGAGAGTGTAATTTTGCTATGTTAACACTAGGATTAGTTGCCTTTTGTTGTTCTTTTATCATGACTTATAAACTTGCATTAATATTTTCTGCTTTAACTGCTTTAAACTTTGGCTTTACATGCCTTATCTTTATATTTAGCTTTATACTGCTTTATATACTTATTATATGGTTGACTGTAATATTTTTTTGGAAAGCATAATATTAATCTATATTTGACATGTTTTTCTTTTAATATTTTATTTTTTTAGTTTATATTGATTTTTAATTTATTTATTTTTATTTATCTTGAGTCTATTATAATTTTATAAACTAAAATAATTTAACACACCACATTTTCGACATTGCTTTTTTTTAAACAAATATTTTAAATAACTATACATTTAAAGCTAAATTTATATATATTAACAACCTTACATTGCTTTTTTTTACAAATTTTTAAAGGAATTTTACTCTGAAAGTTTTCTAGCGATTTTAAATAGCATTATTAAATTAGAATAAAAGGTAGAAAGAGAGCCAGTTGGCGTTTAAATTTTTTTCCTTAAATATTTTACAAAGTTTATTAACTATGGACACTATTTTTATATTCAATAGCATGAGAATCTAATTTAATTAGTAATAAAGTTTTAAAGAATGTTTCTAGAGTTGTGAGATATAAAGTAATACCACAAATTGGATATTCATGACATTATTTTAATTAATTTTTTAAAATAAATAGGTAATATATATTAATGTTTATCCATTAAATTTATTGTTAAAAGATAACATTAATGTTATCGTTATATCTGTTTTATTAATTATGCTCTTAAATAATACGGAATAACCAATGTTACTGTATTAGTTAGATGATGTACGAGGCAATGTAGTTGAATATTGAAATGACATTGTATCTTACTTCCAACTTTAGAGTTTTTTGATTTAATAGACAATAACTATCCTACAGAAGTAGTTAAGACGTATAGTTATTTTATTAAACACAGATATTTTTTATCTTATCTTTATAATATCATCTTTAATATATATAAATAGTACTGATTATGCGTGACTATCTAGGTAATATATAATTTATTCAATGAGTTGTATGGTGAGGTTAGCTTAGTTTGTGGAGATAAGCTTGGTTGTCTTTGGGAAGCTCAAGAAACTAAAAATTAAAGGTTGGGCCTGAAAATGGGTCTTCACCTCCTTTATGGAGTCTTTTAAAATTAGGTTAGCTTATAGTAGGTTAGATTTGGATCCTTTGATAGATTGGGTTAAGTTAATTAGGTATCGTTAGGTTTGGTAATGAGCATATCGTCAGTAATGGAATTATTCATTCTATTGAATTCCTCATTGTTGCATAACTTTGGTGAAAAATAAGAAATTCTCCCATTCCATACATCTTCACTGTAGTTTATGCCTGAACGTGGAAACCATGTAAAACTATTAAGGAATGTTTTTTTTTTTTTCGATAAAATTAGGGTGGGGTGTTAAATTTTACTTTATATATATAATTATGTAAAACAGGAGCCAGTTGAAGGGTTTTTGAATATAACTACAGACCCGTTATAAATATCTTACATATTCAAATGAGCGCTGAAAATTATTTCCAACTCTCCAAGCTACTGTAGAATCTGTAGGACCGATTTTCAAACAGGGTGTTAAGTTTAAACTAAACTGGTTAAATGTCTTAAAAAAAAGATTCCTTTAAAGTGTTCTTTAATAGCAATATGTTTATACTATAAATAGAACTAGGTTTTGCTTCCAGTAAGTTTTTCAATTTTAATAGTTACGAAGGAGTCGCCCAAGTTTACCTAGGTTGTCACTGCCAAAGGTTGAAAAATACTACAGTAGGAATTTGATTAGAATAGCAACCTTTTGGAAGTATTTTGGCTTACCATATTAGATTCTTAATACTATTGCGAGACGAGCCAACCACGAAATTGGCATTTTCAGAATACTGGTTTTATAAATAAATCTAAGCCAACTGATATTTTCAACCCGCATTATTCCGGCTTAAATCACGAATGGAATTCACCCGGCCTGGAGCCTGTTAGCAGCATAAAGATCGCACTATTACTAGGGGCAAGGGAGCACAATATCGAGGATTATTGGAGTTGTATATACATCTACGGCAGTGAGACGTTGGAGCGCTGTGCATACGTCTCCCAGGGTTTATATGTATTCATACACTAAACGCAAATCGCAGGTGCCAGAGTAAGATTTAACTATTCTTAAAACATCTTGAAATGCAAGAATGTACTTGGCTTCAGATTCTGTACAAGTTGGAAGCTTCACAATACTAGCCTATTACTATATACATTGTCTGATTAAATCTCTCTCGACTTCTAAACGCATAATTCACACATATTATTTCAATTACACGCACTATTATATGGTCACTTCGCGAACTAAATACAATTTTAAACACGAACTTATTCATATTGGTTATAACAATAATTTATACTAAGTCGGCACTGTGAGAGATAATATCCACCACCAGATACTCAAGCTTCTAATCATAGAGCCCAAATTACATGAAGTCCTCCGCACTCCAGAGATAATATTTTGGCGGCTAAATCAAAACGCTTATACACTCGTAATATCAATAACACCGTAGAGTAGAGCGAGTAAATGCCTGTTGTAAAATACCCACTTACATAAGGAAACAGGATGACTACGCTCGTCGCCCACAGAAAATGAAGTGATCCACTCGAAATTGATATAATTGTCTCTCCACTCCATCATGTAAGACCGCTTCTCATCGCAACCGCGACCACTAGGTAATCGAGGCAGAGCATTCTTAGAAGATTCCCTCTTTTTAAAATTGTATACATTGAATCTTGATTAACCTGTGCTGCTTTTAAAGGCTTAAGTTTCCACTAATTCAATGATTCCAAGATATTTAGCGTTATTTGTCACGTGGTAGTTCTTTTTTTTTTTGGTCTTGACCCTCAATCTAAGAACTTGTAAGCTAATGAAGCAGTGCCTAAAATGCAGGCTGTCGTTCGGGGTGTTTTAAAGAGGGCACGGACTAAGAAATCAGAGTGCCAGCATTACCTTATAGCTATTTTGGCTAAATTGAGACTACAATGATAACTTTCATTGAGTCCCAGAGTACTTGGAAGTAAACCTCCGAGCCTGTCGATCACCACAACCTCGGTATTATTGCCGCGCTTTTAACAAATTGTAGGGCGGATCTATGTCAAATTGGAAGATTGTTCCTTCGGCGATTTGCCACGGCGAGGCTCATTTTGTATGTTAATTATGAAAACTCATGACCCGCCGCGCGGCAATGGATTGACGCGTCATAAGTATTGAGGTATCCGCGCCACTCTGGCCTATCGAGCCAACACCGCTCTCACTAAATTATGTTTCCAGCTCATCTATTTTAAATCTTGCATTTAACCAACACTGACATACTTTAAGACTTTGTATTATAACCTTCCACTCTCCGACACCTCTTTAAGTAATTATTCATTAAAGAGAAATATTTAGTCCAACCAAACGTTGATATAGGACTCTACATTAGGATGATTCCATAGTCACAAGACTATAAATTCTCTTGTGAGACGCAGTCACCTTTGACCAATTATAACTAGTATCAAGATTTTATATAAAAGAAAATGACAATATCAAGTCCTAGTGTGTTAGTTTTAACGAGAGAGCACGAATTTTCATCTGTGGTAATACAACTCATTTATGTAAGACCAGATCCTAACCTTTGAATAACTTGAGTGCAAAGCAGAGTAACCTCAAAATGTGGAAATAATACACCCGCTTGTGCGTTATTGCGATTCCACTTCACAATTCAATCTCTCTACCATAACCACGCAGATCTATAATTGAAACACTCCCATCTATACCATACACAGCCCTTGAGTTATCACCATCCTTATACTCACTAACAATACCAGCCACTGCGCCCGGTCCACTTCACATCTCACAACTATATCACTCCAAGGAGGAAACTGACCATCTTCTTATACACTGTGGTTACTTTAATATTGCCGCACGACTATCTCTCGCACGATATTATACCTAGTGTAACTATATCACACTTCTCTTAAAACATTTTTCCGACTATTCACCTACTATTCAAAAATTACACCATTATTGAGCTAATTAGAAAGATGGAGTCACTTTTTGAGCACTATTGCTTATGTCTACTAACTACTTCAAATGTAAATACTTATACTATTTTTAACTATACTCATTTAAAATTTATTATGGGAAAAACAAAGATATAAAATACAATTATTGAACCAGTAACCTAAACATTATTAAAACTGAATGTAAAACGTTAAACAATAAATGACCAAATTAAACAATTAATACTAAATACTAATATATTAAATAAATACTCACCCCGCTTAAATCTACTAAATAACAAGTCTATATAAATTGGTATATACTAGTTAAATCTAATAATAATTTAACAAACCATTCGACTCTGAGTCTCAGTGGTTACTTTAAATACTACGGTGCCCTAGGAAAAACCCGCAAGTTGAGTATATTGAGAAAAAAACTGCTCTTAGTTCCTAAGCACGTCCATGTTGCGCAATCCCAGAATCTAGGTATTGTCAGGTAATTCTGAATCTTCAGAAAGACTATGGACTCTCTTCTCGGGTCAGTAAAATACACTGGAGATCTCTACCACGTCATTCCAGCACAAAAGCGAATTTGGATTTCGGAAATGAACATCCTGAAGGCAACTGAAAGGCAAAGAGGATATATTCGTCTGGACTGCGAAAGCAATTTTAATACCACATAGGGACGCCAAGGGAGATCAATGATCAAGCCTCTTGAGGAATTCCGAAATTAACTCTGGATATTCGCTATCTCGAGCTCTTACTATGTCTCACCTTATGGAATCAAGGTAATGGAGTGATCAAACAACTAGTTCATCAGCAAAATAATAATAATAAAAAACAGTTGGGATCGGGAAATCTTAGAATAGCTGAGCACATTGCATCAACCATTTAATGGAGAAGGAAACAATACATGCGAGGAGTAGTAGCTGTAAGAGCGCAATCAAGACTCATTATTTTCGAAACTCTCCATCATTAAATTACTCAAGTCAGTCTAATCTTGGCACAATAGTAAGACATACAGGAGAGAGTTATGAGGAGGCGAGTTCTCGAACATGCTGCGTGAGTGTTCGAGCCGAACATTTAGTGTCCACTCCACAAGTCACCTCACTGCCCATAATAATCTGTCTCGCTCATGGCGCTACTCTCACTAGTATGAAAAAAGCATCTCAATAGCCTCAGTTTGTGTCACAGTATAGGTTTTGCCCAACTCACATACCACTCTGTACTATCTTCTGCGCGATTCACCAAGCGAACAATGTGTAAAAGTTATGTGCCAGATTTTGGTTCTCGGAGAGAACAACTAAGAACATGACCAGGTAGCTCATCTTACTCTATATATGCTCTGAGACCCACTAACTATTCCTAACCACATGGGGAAACTGGTTGCGCAAAGAATGAGGTTGCAGACCTATAAGCTCGCACCTGTTGTGCAAAAGCGCGCCGTCTAGATCTGAGGGCAGCCATGGAAAATAATCTCATGTAATGGAAATTAAGTATTTCATAGAGACGTGATCAGCAGGCCCGTTTAAATGAACAACAAATATATATGTTGAAGGTCTCTTTATATTATGTATAAATAGGCAGTGCTTATATCCATGTTAAGAGGGTTCAATCACCGATATAATATAGTCACCATAGGATTTGTCCAATATTTCTAACGCTATAATGGATGACTCTACATGTAGAATTTTTAGAAAACAAGTTAACTAAAATGGCAAGCTGGAGAGGAATTAAAGAGGCGACAGTGTATTAGCGTTGAGGCCTTTTCTCCAATCCAGACGGAGAACGGCAAACCCAACTTGCTATTATTACTCTAATGAGCCATCAATGGGAGCTCAGAGGATAAAAATTAATGGAGTGATATGCGGGTAAAAATAGAAGACATAATTCTTGTCATATTTATATTGCACACGAGTTGGCTGTATAATTACTATAACCCTCAGACCTCTTCCTCACACCGATGGTAATTATAATAACTTATATATATATATATATAAATATCAATTATATATATTAATTCTTATTTATATAGCTTTTTTACCGACCATCTGCCACTCATCTATTTACAAATATATATTGAGTCTGTAGTATGATAGAGGTGAGTTAGAGCTAGAACTTATGAGAGATAGAGACATCTATGAATAGTATGACAACTTAGACTATATATGATACGTCATGTATATATAATACTCACGTGACGGCGCTCACTCTTTATAAAAATACTAGATTTGGCCTATTTAATTACTTATTATGACTTTACTCGAATATACTTATCGCCGTATATTCCTCGCGAATATATCGAATAAATATAAGAAAGAACTAATATACTCACTGAGCCGTGAAAATATATACTATATCTTGTGAATTCATTCCTCCTAGGGTTTATGCTTATTTCACGAATGAAATATTACAGACTGGAGAATGAGAGGAACTCGTATTATAATAAAGGGTGTAGTGTAATTGGTTTTACATCTTTACATGTTATGGAAATTCGAAAATTTAACTGCATTGGAAATTACACTGAGAGTAAGTAGTCACGAGATGTCTCCTGAGAGTAGAGAAAAAAGTTTAAAAATGAAAATTTACATAGTAAAAAAAAGGTCATATAGATGCAGTTAGATAAGAATATATTTTGAGACAAAGCACCATGATAAAGTACCAATATAATATGTGTTCTGGAGATTGTGTAGTTCTCAAGTTTAGATTTCTGTATTAAAAAATCATTAAAAATAGGAGACAGGACTTGATCGAATATAAAACAGATAATCGTATCACTCTTCGGGAGTGTTAACAAAGCTTTTGTCAAAATACCCCAATGGATTAGGATTTCGAAACATTTCCACACACACGGATTCAGATTCGAGCGAAATACAAAAAGTGGCTCCACTCATGGAATTCGCCCATCACGATAAATATATATATATATATTTATATATATAGCTTATTTAATATATAATACCTCGGATGTTTTAATATTATACTAAATAGTATTATTATATATAAATATATAAAGTCACCACTATATATATAATATATAATATATATATATATATGATATATATAATATAATATTATTAATTTATATGCTTTTTTATTACTTATAAAATCCTTATATAAATATTAAATGAGATAATAATAATGGTTAATAGAATTATTAATAAATAATATAATCATTAATTTTATATTACATTAATAATAAATAATAACTAACAATAATGGCAAGTAAAATAGAGAAACGAAGAAGGCCAAATCGCTCTCGGGAACACGAATTCGATTATGCTCGCATGAAATAAACTATTTTTAATTTTCAGTTTCAGAAGAAAAGATTGGTGTGGGTTTGAGGGCTGAAGCCAATTCAAACGAACTTGATTATGATGGAACAAGTTCATCTTGATAAGTTTCCTCAAGAATCTTAATGTAATGCAAAACGATAAAAAAGCAAATATAAATAGTATTTCATGTTACGTTATTTTTAATTCACACCTCGATCTGCTTAAGTTAGAGTTTAATTCTAATTTTAAAAAAAAAACGTGTAATTATATATTAGAATATATAATAAAATATGAATCTATATATATGAAAAATAATTCTCACAAACGACGTTGGAGGACATGAGAGATTGCATAGTATTATATTATAAAATATGCCTCAGAAATAATTAAAGATAGCAAAATAATATCTCGTTATAAACCTATGTTCCCCGATGTTAATAACACTATATTCTCAACAAAAAAACAGTCTATATTAAAGTTGGAAGAACGTAAATAAAACTTCTTATGTACCAGAAATCATATTTTGTAACATATACTGGATGGACATCTTATAACATATAAGCCATTTTTAATTGTTAATAAAAAGAAATGAGATTATTGGTATATACTGACCAGTCTTTTAAAACCTTGTCTCGGGGTTATACATGACATTCATTGAAAACACTTGTACATGTTATCCTGAGCGATGTAAGAGGCGAAGGCAATATATGATTGTTATGACATCACTCCTGGAAGAATAAAGGTTAGCTCTTATTAATCACCTTATTATTTGTATCTTGAGGCAGATGAAAAAAACATAAAGAGACTTTGAAGATTTTCAACTCTAAATCCTACTGCAGTACAGGCCAAAAAATTCCTGCAGTAGGATTGAAAATGGGACGCTCTTTGAACGTTTCGCTTCAATACTCTTCAGTAACATGGAAATCACCAGTAGTCTCTTTATTTGGTTATAACCAGGGTTGCAAGCCAGAGTCGGGAGTCGGAAATTTTAGAGGGTGTCAGAGCTGGAGTCAGGAGCTTTATATTTACAGGCAAATAGTAGAGTCAGAGTAAGAGTCAGAACTTTTGCCACAAAAAGTCGCGAATTGGAAATCGGTGTCTGAAGTTGAACAAAAATATCAGACTCCGGACGAAAATGAATTTATATTTTTTTTTCTCAAATTAATTTTTTAATCGAATTAATTAAGCTCAATTTCTCTAGTTCTTTGGCCTAGAATATAAATAATTAGGGTAATAAAAATCAATTTGAATAAAATTATATAAAATAATGAAAAGTTATTCTTTAAATAACAAAATCATTAACTGAAACTTCTTAATAGTTTTTATACATATTATTGATGTATCGAATGTCAAAATTTTTCACATCTGCGGGTGTTTGATGTTTTACATCCGCGGATGCGGATGCGGATGCGGATGCAAATAAGATGCAGTTTTTCTATCCATAATGTTAATATATATATATATATATATATATATTATATATATATTATTAAATATATATATAGTTATTTGATATAATATTATCCATATATATATATTATATATATATATTATTTGAAATAATTTATTATATAGATATATCTAAATTTCAGATATATAATATTATAGAGATATAATACTAATAGTGTAAATATTTATAATATATAATTACTTAGGAATTATCTCCAAAGAATCAACCATGAGCTCTTATAAAATAATGTTTATTATTACTGAAATAGTTAAAATATTATATTATATATTTCATAATGATATATATATATATAAGATACATATATATTATAATATAATATATAATAAATGAATAAATATAATTAAAAATAAACATTTAAAATAGTATAGTTATTAAATTCGTAATATTCGAAACTATTCTTCGAGTTTAATACTCCATTCCCTATATGTAAAAATAATTTTCCCTTGATTTAATAACTCGTTTTCTCTGAATATCTATGTAGACTCCACGACTAAACTTTTGTTATAGTAAATAAATTTTAAGTTAATTTTTCTTACTATTGTTTTTAAAATATTTTAATATACTAATATTTGCAATTATTATTTCATTTTTTTGTTCCTATGTGTTATTGGAAAAAAAATTATTTCGATAATGTTATGAGTGATTTAAACATATCAAATGTATCTAACAGTATTGTTATTTTGAGATTTGTAACTTGCATTACTAGTGTGCGTGAATTATTCACCAGATGAGCGTATAATCCACCAAATAAATCCTTTCGGGCAGCAGGCATTTTAATGCTATTACTTTAATGTGAGTGTAGAAAGACAGTTAATTATCTATTTACTGGCATTCTCTTTTTTCTCTCGTTGTGCTAATAAGTGCATAATTCTTTTCAAATTGATAATTATTAAGGGGGGGGGGCGGGTGGTGTATAATATAATTATCATTTATTTGATCCAACTTTCACTTTCGGCAAAAATATTAAAGAAAATATTAAAGTATAAGCTAATCATTTGCAAGAATAAATCTCTGGTCAAAAATTGAATGTGTGTTCGATACACTTGTCGAACAATCACTTGCATTAGTAGCAACCCTTCGCAGAGCTAACGTTATTAAGTGAGTGCAAGGGGAGTCGCCTCCTGATAGGAGATATAGCATAAATAGATATTGAATATAATTTAATAATATAAATATTCAATAATAATAAAGATATCTATGTATCGAATTATCATCTACATAAGTTTATAATATAAATATAAAATATATAATAATCCTATATATATATCACATAATGTTCAAATGAAAATGTTAGGTTAATTTAAGGTTAAATATATAAATAATATATAATTATAATATATAATATACTTATATATATACTATATTATATAAGTATATATTATATATATTAAAATGGAGACTGAGCTTAAGCCCTAATAATATATGCACAAATATATTTAATAATTATATGGTTTAATACTATACGGATAGGCAACTAATCGATAGTTTGTATATTATGAGAGCGGCGCGCGAGTTTTGGTCAAACACTTCCAATTGTCGGCCAATGAAAACATGTTCCCGAATGGGTATTGAGTAACATTCTAATGAGGTTAGACAAAACGGAAACGTATGTTTTTGAAATATAGAAAGGCGAGAGTGTGTGTAGGTTAAATTCTTTAATTAAAATTTTTCCAAATTCATAATATTGTCCAATATAGGTTGTTTGGAAGGAGGGAGGTTAACAATGCCTCTGAAAACAATATGTTTACTATTATTTAAAAAATCATATTTATATCATAAAAATCATATGATTCAAATTTTCAGATTGAAAAAACACTCTATTTTTAATAAGTACAAATTTCAACTTCATTCTTTCAAAGTCACTGCCCTACTTCTACTAGCTGTTAATACGGTTGAAAGCATATATATATAATAATATATTATATATATATATAATAATATAATATAAATAAGGATATATATATATAAATATGAATATACAACGAATATATATATTTTATATTATATAATTTAATTTAATTTATATAATATATATATATATATATATTATTATCATGTATGGGCGATCCGGAATTCGAATCCGATTCGATGCTCTCTCAGAAAATCCGGATTCCGGACTTCGGTATTTCTCCGAATCCGACAGGTGACTCTGAGATTCGGATTCCGGTTATATATTTATGTAATTCGAACCTTTTCCACACGTATCACATTATATTTTATTTCATATTACATATATTTATTATTTATCTACGGATTCGATTCGGATCAATAGGTGCTTTGGGTTATTCGGAATGCGGAATTCCGGTATTCGAGTATTTCGAAATATTTTTTACACATACGGATCCTTGGATTCCGGAGCTCGATTCCGAATCCGGATTCGATATAGATTTCTGATTTCTCGTTTCTAAAAGATGTCAAACTTATACAAAAAAAATGAGATAAAACATTGTAAAAGCCATCTAAGATGGCATATTTTCTTTATATATTGGCTAATACATTATCGCCCATAGGAAGAAATAGAGTTTACATTCCTGAATCATTGGAAAACTAATAATTTATAGAGAAATATTAATGATTAATAAAAATTAATATTCCATTTTTAAGTAGGAAGTTATCAATGTTAATATGAAATAAAGTTAATCAAATTGCAATTGTTAACTTAATTACCTTTTTAAAAAATTTATAAAAGGCAAGCTTAAGAAAAAATTCAATTTATAGGTAGAAATTATTTAAATAAAAATTAAATAAATTATAAATATAATAATTATAAAATAATACAAAATTCCAGAAAATATATAATATTTAAATAGTGATATATAAAATTTATATACCGCATATTAGTATGAGCATTATAACTCATACTATTGCCTAGCTAACTTGGGTACTTATATAATTATAGACGAGTAATAATATATAGTATATATATATATATATATATATATATATATAATATATATACTATATATACATAATATATACTTATATATAATATAATATATATATATATATAAATATAGTATATATTATAATATATATAATATATATTAATAGAAATTTTTTAACAATGGAATAAATATGTAATATTAGGCAGTAAAAAAATTAAAATGAAAAAACCATTTTATATTATAAACCCCATAGCATTATTTTGCTTTAACAACAGAAATAATGCTCATCATATCTTTTGTGTTGTTCACCTGGGTGGGAGGCAGGATTCATTTAGGGGGGGCACCAAGTTTGAGGGGGATACATTTTTTATACCTACCGTATATTATGTAGTTTATAATTATTTGGTTTTGAAAAGATCATTTTTAATAATAGTATTTTTCTAATTCTGTCTGACTCTACTACAATTCTTGCATTTCCTCAGTATCTCATATGATAAACATTATATCACCATCAAACCTTAATTTATGGATGTGTGTGTGTGGGCGTAGTGTGTGTGTGTGTGATGTGTGTGTTGTGTGTGTGTGTGTGCGTGTGTGTGTGTGGGGTGTGTGTTGGTGTGGTGTGTGGTGTGTGTGTGTGTGTGTTTGTGTTCGTGTGTGTGTGTTGTACAGCGGAGGCATTTGACTAGGGTGGCTTGGCAATGGTGGTGAGGAGTTTATGTGCATGTGTTGGCGACATTGATAAAAAAGCTATTGGGGGTCGGTTATCAAAACCTCCACCACAATAGTCAAATGAGAGCAAGTCTAACCAGCAGTAAATGTGGATAAGGTAAAAATTTACAAAAGCTTTGTAAAGAAATCGTTTTCATACTCATTAATTTCCATGGGGGTTAGAGATCTAATACAATGACGCTAATTTTGAGTGGTTTAACTAATATATAACTCTGTAATCTAAGGCATTAGATCGCATTTATGGATTTTCAGCGAATTTAACCGGCAATTACATTTAAATCCCATTTTTATCATGAATTTTAACATTTACTAATATTAGCTTACCTCGCAGGATAGCGTGCATAGCTAACTTTGAGAACACACATTAAGCTCATGGTAGTATCACTATAGTCTGTGTGTTTCTTCAACACCAAGTCTTTAACTCTTCATGGATGAGATGCTGAACAGCCACCTTTTCCCAATGAGTACCTATTGATGTTGTACACGTAGCAGCAGTGCCAATTAATGAGAGAGAGCGAGTAGCTATTTCTTTGAGAATTTCGCAGAAAATAAGGGGATCGATGTCGTAGTACTTTAAGTGAAACTTCTAGTAAGTCTTCCAAGTCTTTCCAACACTCTCTTTTGTTTCTTTCTGCACACCTTTTTTATCCACAGCCACCAAGAATTAATTATAGTGGCAATGTCAGTATTCTCGGGGAATTGGCCAAAAATGAAAGAGTAGATACATTGTTTTTTTTAAGTTTTCATAAAAATTAAATCCAAATAAAATGAATTTTAAGAACGCAAAATAAGCCAAGCCAGAAAAAATAGAAAAACCCTTTAAAGCTGAACAAAGCCACGTTTTGGCTTTCTAGCAGCAGCTTAAGGCGAGGAGACTTGATCTACTACCAAAAATACATTTCTTCGAACATAGAAGAAAATGTTTTTTATTTGAATAACAACTAATTTATCTTAATTTAATTTTTGGGAAACTCACAAATAAAAACTGTTCGTTTTCCTTTTTATGTTTAATATGGGGTGCTGGGGAGTTAGATGGGGAAATATCTTTTGAGTCAAGGATAGCTTTCACCAATAAATGGAAAGGCAATATAATAAATCATTTAAATATTGAAAAACAGAGAAAGAGAACATTATCAAGCGAGCAACAACTAATTATCATAAACCTTATTTAGTGTGTTAGGATTTTTGAATGTGATAGTATTTCATTTTAGTTACGACGATTGTGAGTGAGAGAAGAGTGCGAAATTATACACACTCTCTTTGGACAATCGCTATCTCTGAGAGAGGGATATTCACCACATAATATTGAAGTAAAATCGTATCAATTCACGTGGCGATCAGACCAACTTAACACTATTTTAACATAAATGTTCTATTATCTAAATAAACGAGAGGGCAAGCTAGTTTAACAGTTATTTTTTATAATATTTGGGCATGATGTAAGTAATCCATTTATTTAATTTGTTTTTTTTTTTTATTTATATTTCTTATACCGAATACTTCGTCCCACAAATTTAATTAAAAAGAGAAAAAAAAACTGTTCGTTTTTTTTTAATGTACATGTTATTACAGTATAGTGTGGCATACAAAAAAATGAAGTGCTAGAATAACGCAAATAAACATTTGGAAATATTATTTCTTTTTTTCAGACGCAAAAAAAATATTTTAATTTCCAATATATATATAATATATATTATTATAATATATAATATTATATTTTATAGTATTATTTAGTCAATCTGTTGAAAATGAAAATATGATTTTAGATATTATTATTATAGGTAGTAATAATATAAATAAATATTAGACTATAGTTATATATATTTATTAACTATTATATAATTACCTATATTTCATATATAGGCAGTATCGTATATCATTATTATATTATATCTATTCGCTTTCCAATGTCATGTAGCTACAGCAGGTTGTTCCAACCACCCTCCTGATGATTTAAATAAGCACAGAGTAGGGAATAATTAGTGCACTCGTAAAAACAGAGGATGCAGATAATATTAAATAAAAGATTACGCAAATATGCCTATATATAATATATTAAAGAAGACCTAGTAATTATTATATATATATTTATTATATACTCTATATGTTATTATATTTATTTTTATTATATTATATTTAATTATATTTTAATATAAAATATATAATATATTTATAATATTATTATTTATTAATAATATATATATATTATTATTAAATATTTTATAATATTTTTTTTATAATTTTTCATGATTTAAACGTATAATATTATTATATTATATTTTTCTTATATTTATATTTTTAATATATATCTATTTATTTTATTTTTTAATATATTATATATATTATATAAAAATATAAATTATTATTATTATATTATATATTATTATATTAAATATTTATATAAATAATAATATATATTGATATAATGGAAAATATAAATCTCTAATCCATAGAATCTATAATAATATATTACTATAATATTATTATATAAATAATAATAATATATATAAGAGGTATTTACTAATATTATGCAGTATATTTTAATAATGACTTACACGGTATAAATAACTACTATGATATAAAATCTATATATAATAATTAGGTGTTCCAACAAGATCACCACACGTTGACACTATTCTGGATTTAAAATAATTATAACCAATAGAATAGCACAAAGCAGTGATATATAGTAAGTTATATTATATATATACTACCTATATATATTAAATAGTACATCATGAACGATATATATATATAATATATAATATAGATATATATTTATAATATAACTATAGTATTAAATATTATATATATATATAAATTTTAGCCACATTACAAATATCTATTTATACTAATATAATTGAATAGATTTATTACCTTACTATATCTTAGGTAGTAATATAGGGATATATAATATCAATGAGTAGTACCTATATTTATGATTTATAATATTATGATATATATACTATATCTAGTAGATCATCAGATAAGGTGGGTGTTCGCGAGAGAAAGACTCCTTCCTGGATTTAAATATACTACCCTTCTAAGGAGTAATCATAGAAACAGTCGATATACGAAGCAGGAAAAATTAAGACATGTTCCGAGATGCCTAATCTTTTCTGGGTGAGGGTGGATCGGACTTGTGGTGTGGAGACAAGAGCTGAGTCTGCAGCATTGCTCGTAACAGGCGACGCTGCCTTGCAGATGGTTGCTGACCGCCTGGCCGAAACAGTGAAATTTATTCTTCAATTTATTTATTGCGATAATTTTGGGGACCCACAACAATGACACATCTGTGTCCATTTCAGTCGGTTGCTTTGTAGTACTCCATATGGTTGGTCCATTATGCGTCAAGGCTAGTAACCGCAGATGCACCCCAAGCAAAGGCCACGGGAGTAGTGTAGCACCAGCAGCTGTTGCTCAACCATCCCTCGCGGGTCGAATTTAAATAAGTTACCCTGGAGGAGTTTTCAAAGGCCAAGTGGATATCTTGGAGGCAATGAGAATGAAGAAAACTGTTCCGATATGCTTCTTTTTCTGGAAGGCGGATCGGACTAAGTGGTAGAGCTTCCTGGACATGTGTCTCATACCAGGCCGACGCCTAGTTATACGACATTGGAATCGGCTACGAGGTACCTTGAGGCTGCACGCAAGTCAAATTTTTCTTTTCCTAGATGTACTATTTTTAAAAAGCATAAATTTGTTGCAAACAAAGCATGTTGTGCCCTTTTGGCGTTCTTATACTACCTTAATGATGTGGGGGCGGGCGTCTGTTACCTCGTCATGGTGCTTAATTGGACAGATCACTGGAAATGCTGATACGCTAGAATGCCAAGCATAAGCCCCCAAGCAAGAGATGTTCCAACCACGACACCTCCCATTTCCATTTTAATTATAAAAGTACCTGGAGCCGTGCAGATGTGCAAACAGTGAGATGTTCGAATAGATCAATGTGGAGAGAGAGAGAATCGGTTCCGAGATGCCATCCTATCTCATCTGGGAAGGTGGATCGCGACAAGTGCACAAAGAGCACTTTGCCCTGTACATTGTTCTAACGGCGAACGCTTTTTTGTCGATTTGGTTCGAGTCCTGGCGGGTAGTCGAAATTTAAATTCGTCTTATTATTGTGCTAATATTATTATCGCAAAGGAGCATGTTGTGCCCAAAACCATTTCGGTGTTTCCCTCCTAAACAATATGATTGCATTCTCCTTCAACCCACTCCCTTCCCAAATAGACTTCCATGTAACCCAGCAGCAGGTGTTCCAACCACCCTCTTACTGTCGAGATTAATATTAAGTCCATCTGATTTTTATCTTGAGAAGCATTGTGCAATAGATTTAGGCAATATGAAGTCCCAATACGTTGGCAATGAAGAACTTATAATGGCATTCCTGGTTTTATTCGGAAAGGCCGGATCTGGACTATTTTAGTTGGAAGAGCTTCTGTACATTGTCTAAGCGGGCTAACGGCCGAAAACGTCCTGAGTGGTGTCGATGGTTATCGAGTGCGTGGCGAGCGTAAAATGAATATTTTATATACATTCGTCTTAGTTGCAGAATTTGTCGCAACATGGCATGTTGGTGACGGCATAATAATTCACGGAAATCAATTGATTTATCCTTCGACTTTGTTGGAGAGTATTATGTAAATTTGACGGGCCAAATATGACCTTTCGCCTCTTTGCATCAGGCCCGCTGAGCTGAAATTCGAAAATACAGTATGAAAAAATTTAGTGAAGTAAATTCTCAATTCCCAAACAAATTTGCGACAGCTGCATTTTCTGAGCTGGAACTTGCAGTTCCAGGAGAGTTTTCGGACTTTGACGATAGTGCGGAGCAAATCTCGATCTTTCAAAATCCGTTTGATTGTGCAATCGAGAAACTACCCCCTAATCTTTAACTCGAAATCTTAAATCTGCAATGTGATGACTCCCTACAAAGCAAATTTCGCAACAAAGCACTAGTTGAATTTCATGCACGCCTTCCGAATGAATATTTGGAACTAACTATATACTCAGGAGGCTTTATTTCGGTGTTTTTGAGAATTTACCTGTGCGGAAAAAAACTTTTCAAAAATGAAGTAGGTGAAATCGCAATATAGATCCACTTTAACGGATGAACACTCAGTCTATTTTAATGATCGGGAACATCAAGCCTGGAACCTCATTTTACTGAAATAAAATCCCCCCCCCCACAAAAAAAAAAAAAAAAAGAATTTCATTCTTCCCATTAACTGTAAGTTGTCTTCTGTTTGTTATTTAGGTTATATATATATATATATATATATATATCATATATATATAATATTATATATATATATATATAATATATATATTATATATATAATATTTATATACAATATATAAAATATATATATATATATATATATATATATATATATATATATATATATATACTTCACATGCCCATTGGCCGAAGAAGACCAAAATTATTTACAATGTGGCCCTACATAAAAAAAAAAGTTTGCCGATCCCTGATCTAGAGAACAAACAATCCACTTCATGAGAGGATAGCACAAAGTTCTCAGAAATCTATTTCACTAGGTCATCTGCAAAACTTCTTCACAATGGCAAACTTTCTGTTCATCATTCTGATTTTGATTTTGGGGATGGAAATAAAACTGGAAGACCACCACCATTAGCCAAGAACTACTGCTTATTTCGGTCAGAGGGAGAACACAAGTAAGCGAGAGGGCCCGGTTTTGAGATTGGCTGGAGCGAGAGAATGTGAGCTATTCTCTATTAACTACAGATTCGTCCCACTCAGATGTTAATGAGTACATTGGTAGCGTGATTTGCTACTAATGGAAAAACTTTGCGGCATCCGCGATAGGCCTGGCCAACCAGCGGATTGGTCGTTGGCCTGTGTCACCCTAGGACCTTTCTCGATGGGTTTGCCTGACAGGAAGCAAGTCCTTACTGGGGCAGATGTTTTTTTTTTTGTTAAATCTTGGAAGAGCATTATATCGAAATACCTCCTCCTCAAATAAGTTGACTTATCTCAAATGGCATTTTTACACAGTCATAGATGTTGAGTTTCTTTCATTTACTTTACTGTCCTTAATGTCGAATAGTCTTAAGCATTTCATCAAAATTCCAATTATATGTTGTCTTGAACAGTGTTTCTAAACATTTTGTCTATCGTGGACCAGTTAAATATCAACAAAAATTTGTGGTCCTTGCAATATAAAAAGTATCTAAAAACATATTGTAAGAAGTGACTAAGAACACAATCTGCCATTTATTTGAACATATTACATCCATCGTGTCATATAGAGCTACAGAGTCGCATGGCAAGGGCCCGGGTTCGACGATCCCTTGTCCGGATCCTAGGTAAAATTACCTAGAGAAGTTCCCCTCCTAGAATAGAGCTATGCCCGTGAGGTGAGAACTTATTTAAAAGAAGAAAAAAAGATATATAATAATGAGGAAATAAAAATACTAAATTAAATGTCCTCTTTATTCTTGCTCCCTTTCAACAATGACATTAATGGTTAGTTGTAAATTTGCTAAAAGACTAATTGGTGGACCTAAATATGCGACCGGTTTTTTTGCGAAAGAATTTTTATTTAAAAAAGAAAAATAAATGAAAAGACCCGCAACCCCTCTTAAAAATTTTTTTTTCAAAACTTTAATTTTGGAAGGAATTTGATGGAGCAAAGACCATAAGAAAGAACTCGCTTAATCATTTTTAAATCTGCAAAAAAAAAAAAAATAATAATAATAAAAAAAATATATAAATAAAAAATTAAATAAAAATAAAAAAATAAATAAATAAATCGGTTCAGTAGGAAAAAAAAAAGCTATCCTTATTTCCGATTTTTTTTTTTTTTTTATTTTAGGAATTTTTAATTTTTTTTTTCAGCCGTATCATGAACATCATACCTTAAAAGAAATATCTGGCTAAGCCACTCTAAACCTTTTATAAAATAAAAATAAATTGAGTAAAGCATAATGAGAAATGAAAAATTATAGAAAAAAGCACGATAATTTTTTTCTTTATTATTTTTTAATTTTAAATTTTAATTTTATTTTTTATTTATTTTTTATTTTTTATTTTTGCGGAGTATGGCTACGGCAAAATTTGCAGATGGGAGGATGGTCCCGTGACATGTAGTGGATCGTGAAGTGAATTTGGGTGTGACCAACAAAGAGGCGTGCAAGTATCACCTCGTGCAAGCATTTTCGTCGGTGAAAGGAAGACCACTAACTAATGTTCGGCTTTATATTTCTAAGTCTCCCCCCTCGCTGATCACTCGTCCAACACTTTTGCCAATAAGACCGGAAGCCTTGGCGGAGAGCAGGATAATAATTAGTTGATGGGAGGCGACCCTGTCGAATGGCATCCGGGAAGTACCTAGAACAGCTCCGAAAAGAAGAGGCGTCCATTTTGGCTTTTCTGTCAGCGATTTCATTGCCAGATACCCCTACGAGAGAGGGGGGTCCAACTCCAACACAGTATGATTTGTTTCTTACGAGAGTGGAGCAACCGAAGAAATTGTTGCACAGCAGATACCATTGTGTTTCTGGAATATGGGGCTTTCATCACTCTCCTTATTTTATTGTTATTACAACAATTTACATTGCTCTTGAATTTTCCAGTCATGTACCTAATAATTTGACGAGAGTTCCTGCGACTCGTTTTTCAGACAGTTCATCTTTTCTCCGTCCAGCTCTCTAACCCAGACTTAACTGCTATGCTCAATCTTACATGCACTGCACTGGTGAAGTCTGAAACACACTTCATTTATCTATTTTTTAACTTCCTTTGATTTGTGCATTTCAAGCGATGCGTATCAGAGCATGTCAGGCTTTAATTTGGTCTTGCTTTCCAATTTTTCAAAAACTCCAATGGAATTTGGTAAACCTCTGGTCTTTTACCCACTGGAGCATATAATATATATATATAATATATATATTTATATATTATATAATTATATATATAATATATATATATATATATATAATAGTATATATATATATATATATATATATATATAATAATATATATATATATATATATATATATATATTAGTAATGGATCGAATAACCGCAACCGCACATATTTTGACAACCGCAACTGCAACCGCGGTTGTCATTAGTCTACACAACCGCAACTGTGGTTGTCACTGTTCTTCACAACCGCAATTGCGGTTCTCAGGTTTTTAAATATTCTTCTTATGCTATCCAAAACTTTTGCCTGCTCTCTCTTTTTATTATATGAAAAACAAGGATTCGGTTTGTCTTTACTCTTGAAATACTTCTAAGATAGGACAACTTACTAGTTCTGATATTATACTAATGAAAATATTTACCCTATTGGGAGATATCTTTGAAGAGATTACTAAAATTTTAAGCTTCATTCGTTCTTATATCAATAATCCTTTTATTGTGTCGTTAAAAACTCTTTACCAAGACCTCAGATTTTCAGGCTGAAGAGAACTAAATCATGCTTAAACCAATAAATTTCAGAGTAACATCGAAGGATTTGAAATATGTTGAAAAAGAAATTTCTTGTTTTTCCATCGCACGTATCTAGATGCTCGATATAAAAGAATTTTTTTACATCTTCTTATGTTTTGAAGGAAGTTCAGGAAGAAATAAAAAAACAATGTTAGGAACTTTTTCAGAATATGAAAAAGATCTATCTATTAACAAGACATCCTTAAAGGAATTTAAACCTGCGGAAACATAAAGCAACCTTCACATCCAAGCCATAAACTCTGTTTGAAACCATGAATGCTCATTCAATATCAAGTAGTGATGATGATACAGAATAGAGTTTAATGAAGTGTTTTGGATGAATAGCAAAATATCAAAAGAAAAAAGGATTGATCCCGAAGATGATTCTTTAATGTGGTAGAGGGAAT
>JABUQX010012505.1:32500-35000 GCA_015478945.1 Trachelipus rathkii
AATGAGTCTTAATATTATCAGGCGGCATAATTTGAATTATACATTCATAAATTTTAAGAGGAGCCTTTTGCTATACAATTTCAGGATTTGCATTTTGTTTTTAGGCTAATGGCGCGCAGCTAGCGGTTACAGGTACATCGAGTATAATTGTAGCAAGTCTCGTTTAAGAGCTCTGTTGCTTTGACAAATGTTTATTTTAATAAATTTTTAATCATCTTTGATATAAAACAAATATATAATTTTTCTAAAATATAAAATATCTTTTTATATGTAATTGATTTACGAAATGATATTAAAAGTGGTTATTTTCCTCTATACAAATTCAATATATTTTTAGAAATATTTTAGTAACCCATTTCAATTCCATTTTCTTTTCGTTCTGAGGGTTCAGCCTTCCTCGAACTTTCACATTTTGAAAAAGCGTTTAAAAATAAATTACAGTTTAATTTTCAGCAAATACATTGATCATCGAAGAAACTTTTTAATTTTTAATAAGATCGTAATTATTCAATAATATAATAGTTATTTTTGATGGTAATTTAATTATTGATGGAAAAGATGATGTTTAAATTTATTTATTTGCTTTATACAGCCCAGCGTAGATATTTACGGTTTAACTTTTTCCTAAACTCATTCCGCCATTTTCACTCGTCAGCTGGGATAGCGGAACAACCTATTCAAAAGTTTGCCGCGCGATCTTCGCCAGAATGTACAGTCATCTTTTAAAGAAAATTTTGTTTAATATATTTATGAATTTATTTTTGTAACAATTTTTGATGAATTTTTAATTGAATTTATTACTAAATTAGGAAGTAACTTTCATTTTAAATTTATTATTTATTTATTTTGATCTGTATTAAATAATATTTTGGGTGTTATGCATATTTATTTTAGCTAGCGATCGATGGCAACTCAACGGTGGGAGTCATTGGCTGTTTGAAATTTTTAGCTACAAGAAATCTTTTCAGGAATATCCCATAATAATTTTCACATATAAATAAATGTATAATTTTCATGCAACAATAGACAATAGAAATATAAGATAAAATACCTTACCAATTTTTGGAAACCTTTAATTTTAACTTTTTTGCCGATTTTGGCTTTATTTTTAATATAGCATTTGTACTATTCGTAATGTTTTTAACTCGATCATTTTTATTGGAATTTTGGTTGTTATTTTTAAAGCAAGATGGCGCAGGCTAAGCCATTTACAATAGATTTACGGGTGTCTTTTCACAGTACCACAATTTATTCCTACATAGAATTTCACAATTTCCACTTTATTGTTCATTTTCAATGTCTGCACATTTATCACTATTGTTTATTTTTATTATTTTTATTTTTACTTTTCTATTATTATTATTTATTATATTATTATTATTATTATTATTATTATTATTATTATTATTATTATTATTATTATTAGTAGTAGCAGTAATAGTAGTATTTGATTTCAAATTTAAAGTTTTTAATTTTATTCCAGGAAAGATTTATTTTGCACTACGAAGTTTTGTGTTGAATTTTTAAAGTAATTTTCCACTCTTTCGATGGGGGAAAGGGGGTTTGGAGAAGATTGGGGGAGAAGCTCGCTTTGTTTTTCTTTTTACAGCGGGACCTAAAATTTTCAGGAGGGTGGCGAGGAGGTGGTATTGCCATATGCTGTTCTTCGTTTTTCTTTATTTTTATTTTCTAATTTGTGTTTCTGCACAAAGTGTCGCCCAGATAGGCGAGTGTGTGTATACTTACACATGATGAGATTTTGTGGAGATTTTCGTACACCGTTGGGTGTAGCCTTTTTAGGAAAAATTCTTTCACTAAAGCAGGTTCTCTATTGAGGAGATTTTGCGCGTTTCCTTCACCGATGGTCTTCCTCAGACGAGAAAGGAAGTGACTGGGGAGTTCGTTGTCGCGCAATTTTATTTGTGTGACGTCACGTATGTTTTGATCTTCTGATATGGAGTAGGTTCTTTTAATTGTTTTCACCAATTCTTTATAAGTGTTATTTTTGATTGGGATTTTGATCGTGGCTAATAACTGAATGGGGAGCTTTGGCGCTATTAATCTCAATTTTTCTTGGTCACTTTTTATTTTATAAAGCTTAAATAGATTGTTTACCGCTTTCAGCCAAATTTGAACGTCATTTTCAAGAAAATTTGGAAGTGTGATTGAGTGTGCAAACTTGCTTTGTGTTTTCCGAGAGGCGGGCGGCGTGATTTTCAACTTAGCCTCTGATGACGAAACAGATGGGTCTCCCTCCTCATGCGAGGGGGAAATTCGTTGGGGAGAGGGAGTGAGTTTGGGGGTTTGAGATTTTCCCTCCTTTTTATTTAATTTTGGAGTTGGCTTCGCTTTGGTTCGAAAACTCAACTTTTTGTTTGGGATCATGTTTCTGTAGACTTTGAGTCAAGCTTAGGCGTCGGTTTTAGGCCTAAATCGAGAGCTTGATTTTGAACTCTCAGATTTTTGAAGTAGCAACGGTTTTTGTGTTACTAACCGGAAT
>JABUQX010012505.1:40000-41451 GCA_015478945.1 Trachelipus rathkii
TATCTCACTAATACGCTAATATATTAGCATCGGATTTAGTTAGGTAGTGACTATATACTCATACCGCTAATAGCGGCTATATGCACGCACTTATACTCGCTAATACTATAGTTTCGTACCCAGGGAAGGTGAGAGTGTCTGCGTTACCGCTGCCCTCTCCCCCGAAGTCATATCCGTGAACACACAATCGCAAATTTTCTAGATAATTCATTAATAAGAAAGTAAATTAGGGTATATATTAACTAGAGTAAATGTATAAACAATAGTTGATTATTGTTTGAGAGAGAGTATTTTCTTAGGTTTAGTGGTTGCTTGAGAAGCAACCCAAAAGGGAATAATCTTCTGGCGGGAGGGCGGAATTATTATACTCTCTCTCGCAAAGAGTTGAACAATATAGATACACGCGCCCTTTCTATTTGGACTCCCATACACAGCGTAACCCTAACCTGGAATAGACACTCGTAAACACCTCGGTCGTACAGCATACCCTAGACCTAACGTTAACAATGAGATTAAAAAGTTACGTGGCCATGCACCCAAAAGGGTAACATAGATGTGTTTATCTTTCTAAAAATATTACCAGGCTTCTTCGTAATGCTCTTCCCGCTGACCATTAATCACCTTGAATGCGGATGTATAACAGAACACGACTTTGGGAACAGGGTGTAGTAATTTGAGGCATAGAGATTATTGTGAGAAGCGAGTTATTAACTAGCGCCTTGCACATTATTTTATAGTAATTACTAACGGTGAAAACGTAGTTTACCCATATAAAAATATACACATATAAATAGTAAAGGGAGTTTTTTCACAAATTAAAAACCTAAACACCTCGGACACAACACTGAAAGTCTCCAGACATGGTTCACCAAACCAAAGCGTCTGAGAATTGGTAGAAGTTTACGATAATTTGTATGATCGTAGATTGAAAAGCGCTCTCGTGAAACAATTAGGTTATAACACTTCCATTCAAATACTAAAGGTGACGAACAAATCTCAAATAGGTGACATTACATAAGATGTATGTAAAGCCTTATACTCATCCAGAAACTATTCAATTCGCGAGGCTCTCTGAGAATCGGGGGTGTCATCTCACCCCACCGAGCGCAAAAGAACGCTGAATATTGACATAGAGAAAACGGACGAAACTTGGGTAAAGTGCACCCTGTACGAGATATAAGAGAGACGAGGATAGCGCACACGATACTATATGGAAGTTAGAAGAAGATAACCGAGATGAGCACACCCAGAAGGGGGGGGTCATCATCCCCCCCCAAGACCTGCGAAATATTGACCGAATAGAGTATATAGAACGACTCGAGAACTTGGAGACAATGAGACACCCTTCATATTAGAGCGTAGACACGCAGAATCATATATGGAGTTAAATAAACCGTACACCCCAAGGGTGGTCTGCCACCCCCACACGAACCTGAAATGATTAACATAGA
>JABUQX010012506.1:0-10000 GCA_015478945.1 Trachelipus rathkii
CCCCCGCGCCACCCCTAGACACGTTTTTTTACTTTTTCAGCATCGGTTTCTGCGCAGCCGTTTTAAAAGCTTGCGGGTTCAAGTTGGTGGGATTGTAGTGTGTGAGTAATGCGTTTGCTGATTAGTGAGGCAATGTACAGGAAGGGTAAACATCCTGTCAGAGCGCTGTAAAACGGGAACAGGCAATATATTTTTAAAGGGCTCTAAAGCGGTGGGCAACGTTCATGCATCGTGGACGCCGGAGCTGAACTGCAAGTTAGTGGAAGGTCAAATTTCGACGATCCCGGTCTGGTCGACGAACTTGCCAGTGTAGCGTTAGACTCTGTCTCTCTTCGTCTGAAGCAGGGCTGTATGTGACATATGCACTACGATGAATATTTTCAGCTATTTGGCAGCGCGTCAGGAGGGGGAATAAACAACTTATTAAAGCTAGAAACAAATATTTTAAAGTTGTAAACAAAAATGAAAAAATTTGCATTTTTTTGAAAAATAAAAAAAAAATTTTGGCGAGATACACTAGGCTGAATGCAAACTTACCGCGTAAGCTAAATATGCAGAAATATATAGTGGTCGGAGACACAAAAAACAGAGTAAATTTTACAAAATAGTTATTCCAAGTGTTACAACAAAAAATATTTCGAATTAGCCGCTCTTAGTATGGGCCAAAATGATCTAAAATATGATTGACTTGAAAATACTCATGAAAGTTAGGGCCGCCATTTCAACGCCAGCATATTTGACTTTTAAATTTGACTGTAATATAATATTAATGGTTATAATTATATAGTAAATGCTTTCCTGCTTCATCAGTTAGGTGGATGCTGTGGTCTTGCCAAGAAATGCGCCCCGGGATAGGGGGGGGGCGACGGCAAAGTTCAGCGGCCAATCACAGGTACGGCATCAAAACTCCACGGGAGGGTGACGCAATGTTAGCGTTGGGCCGTAACGCCAGGAATACCAGAAGGGCGCTTGACAATTTGGTGAATCCTCTACAACTTGGTCAGCAGGTCAGAATCTATTTGGACATGACACAACTATACATATTATATACTGGACAAACAATTAACAATACTATAATAATAATTAAATAATAATAATAATCAATAATGATAATTACATTGTGGAAAATAAATTATTAAAGTTATGCATGAGAATTCAGATGTTTCTGTTTATATTGACATTCTTGTTTTAAGCGGAACGCTATAACTATAAAATATGATAAAATTTCGAGGCGTAAAGTCTTTTAAGTATTAACCAATAAGTTTATAATATTAATGGTTTTTTAATGTAATAAACATAATGCAATGTAGAATAAAGATTTATTTTCATAATGGATAATGTTTTTCAGCGCTATATAAGCATGCAGGCACATACATAGAATTATATAGATAGCAGCTGAGATTCAATATGACTAGCGACAGAAGCTAGGTTTAGTTTTAACCCATTCTTGTAAGCATTCGAGAGGAAAATGTTGTAACGAAAGTTTTAAATAGCCACTACAATAATATCAAAGAAGTCACGTGGTTGGCTTGCATAAAACAAATGTGACAAAGGATTTGGTAATACGCCTTAGTTTTGCTGAGATTACACTGAGGCCTGAACCGAATTCATTTAGCTCTACTTTTTGACGAAAGATTTGAAATGCTTCTTGAGGAAAATATGGTGGCTGTTGTTCTATCGAAGAAAACGAGATTTTCTGATCACGTGAGAAGCCGAACCGCAATATACAAAAAGAAGAAAGCAAAGGTAACAATATATATAAATATTAATATAATGCGAAAGCCGTGGGTTTTGTTATTTAGTGAACATTAAAAAATGAAATGGCCGTGGGCCTTGTACATGCAATAAGAAATTCGGAGTCAATCGGACTCTTAAAAAATTAAAAATAACAAAGATATAGTCACTGGGACTCTTATTGCATTACATTTGTTAAAAAATTTACTCTGAAGAAACAGTGGATAATACTCTCTAGTGAGTGATAGCACTAGTAGTATTATCGCTGGAAAAAAAATTAGATACAAAACCACTATTTGTTAAAAAAATATATATCCTGAAAAAACTGTGGATAATACTCTCTAGTGCTAGTGGTGCACTAGTAGTATCATCGCTGTGAGGAAAAAAAATGTTAGTTATAATGGTGTACATGCTGCGGTCATTTTTTCCGGATCTACAGTATGTACACCACTATTGATTAGAAGGGGACAATGGAGAAGTGAAAACTGGTGGTGTCTGCCTTCTCTTTAGCCAGTTGCGTCTTCTTTTTAACTTGTTGCGTCTTTTTCTTTGTTGTTTTTGGGAGTAGGAATTGTGTTCCTCCCTTCTTTTTTCCGGCAGATGAAGCTTCTTGCCAATAAACCGTGGGTTCGGAAACTTTTCAATTCGGTTTATGGAAAACCACTGCTTGCGTAATCAATTTGATGTGATTTGCTACCAGCGAGCAAATATTTATATGAGGATTTAGTTATCCTGATTAAAAAAATTTAAATAAAAAAATGGTTTTGAGAGTACCTGTTAACCGTGTGTGAACGGTTTTGTGTGTTCTTGACTCCTTTTTCTCAATGTGGCACTGGTATCTTTGTGGCACTGGTGTTTTTGCTTTTCGGCTCTTTTAGGCGATTTTATCCTTGCTTCGGATAATTTTTGCGTATCCTCTTCAGGCGAAAGCTCCAAAAAATTGTCGCCACTATCACAGCTTCCTCAGTTAACTTCAGAAAGGTTAGGACGCCACTTTCCCCGCGTTTTCCGCTTGTGGCCCAACACCAAGTGCCTGGGGGTAGATTAAAAGAAATTAATATAGTATACCCCAGGTAAAAAAGTTATAAAAAAAAATTAATAGTTTACAAAATATTTATAATTTTTCTTAAAAAAGTTAAATTGGCTTGCAATTAAGAGATGAAAATTCCATTAACATAGAAATAAAATTTCTGAGTAAGCTACCTATTAACATTGTATCGGAAGTACTCCTTAAAAGTTCTCTAATTAAAATAAAAATAAAGTTCTAAATCTTCTTTAAAATTAAATGAATTAGCTGGATATCATTAAATTTACAGACATTCCCATATATGAAGATTTTAAAATGCATAAGTTTATCAATAATTAAAATTTAAGGTACAAGATTCGAAAGTTGCATAAAATAAAATAAATTTACTCAAACCGTACCCGAAATGAAACTATTGTTTAAAACCGATACTTTTACAAACTAAAAACATATATATATATATATATATATATAAATTAAAATTTAATAAAACTGTCTTCTAAATAACTGATACATGATGATTTTGGCTAGTTAAGAAAGAATGAAAATGAACCCAGGAAATTATAAAAATACAAAACAAATCCATTTTACTTGATAAAGCTGCTACTAATTTTTTTTTTTTTGAAAAATTTAGAGTTAAAAAAAATTAAATTTTATCTAAAGTAACATATATTTAGGAAAAGAAATAAATCACAAACTGGGTCTCTTTCCCATTTACTGGTTTACCTATGCTGATTGTGTTTTGTATGCTAAATAAGTTAGGACCAATGTGAACATTGGTACAACCTCGGATATTGCTAAGGTTACTAGGATCATTTTGTCCCGCCTTCACATTATCCGGAAAAATTACTTTATATTTATTTACTTAACATAGCGTTTGTTTGAGAAGGCATTTTGGAACATTTCCCAAACTGTAAAGAGGAGAAGAGAGAGAGAGAGAGAGAGAGAGAGAGAGAGAGAGAGAGAGAGAGAGAGAGAGAGAGAGAGAGAGAGAGAGAGAGAGAGAGAGAGAGAGAGAGTTAGAACGAGAGGACTTGGAAAAGAGGGAGAGGATTGAAAAAGGGAGAATGAGAGCAAATGAGAGAGAGTGCAGGAGATAGAGCAAGTGTATGAGAGAGGGAGAGAATGAGCGAGAGAATCGAAAGAGGAGAATAGAACAAATGAGAGAGAGTACAGGAGATAAAACATAAAAAGAATGAGAGAGGGAGAGAGAGAGAGAGTGCAGATAGAGCATGGGAATGAGATAGAGAGAGAGTACAGGAGATGGAGTATGAGTTGGAGAAAGAGTTAGGAAAACATGATTGAGTGATAGAGAGAGCAATGAGTGTGTGAGTGAGGGAAAGCATGAATGAGTGGAAAAAAAATAAATCCCTAAATCCTGATTTTTAGGCTCTAAATGGTAACAATACCTAATAATAATAATAATAATAATAATAATAATAATAATAATAATAATAATAATAATAATAATAATAATAAATAATAATAATAATAATAATAATAATAATAATAATAATAATAATAATAATAATAATAATAATAATAATAATAATAATAATAATAATAATAATAATAATAATAATATCAAAATTATGTTTGACCAAAATGATTTACAAAATATATTTTGATCTAAAATCTACCTTGAGTTTACATCAGTATGGCGCAAAATATATAAATTATAATAATGATTTTAATAAGACCCGATGATGATACTAATTCATATTAAATGATTGTAAGCTTAACCAGTTTTCCTGATATATTTTTTCAATTTACAAATCTGAATAGTACCAATAATAAAAAAATTATAATGAGGCTAAAAATATGATTAAATTTGCAATAGTTATAATAATATTAAAATAAAAATTACCAATGATGACTTTAACAGTAATAATTATAAAATGCTTGTACAAATTTTAGATGCAGGATTTATACAAGTAGGTGTTCACAACCACCACGAATCTAAAGATACTGTACTATTTATTCTGTATTAAAGATTAAAGGGTGTTCAATATTTTCAAATCAGCAAGCTTAAATTTCAACATAAAGACTATTTGGTTATCTTATGATTTCAGAAAAAGGCAAACTAAATTTTGTCGAAAAGAAGTTTATAAAAAAAATACTACTACTGACAATAATAAATTTAAATATAGAAACTCGTACTTATAAAATAAATGTCGGTTAACACCACAGATTGGGTAATTTTCTAATACCCAACTTATTGCCGCATTTAAAAGTTTGTCAGTAATGAATTGAAATATTAATAGTTATAACAAAAAAAGAATGATAAAATTATATCTCTTATTTGCCAGTTTTAAATGTTAGCTACTATTTAGAAATCAAATTATAAAAAAAATTAAAAATATTAGTACTCTTTGATGAACTTATGATACAGTATGGTTGAAATGTGTAAAAGTCTACTCGGCTAGCTTTTACAATCTATCTTGAAGCTAGAAAAGTACTGTATTTTTTCTCAAGCTTACAAAGAAGGCTAAAGTTAGTTTTAAGATTATGAGTATTAGTAATAACTATTTTATAAAAAAATTTAAAATAATAATAATAATGAATTTAATACAATACTACCGACGATAATATCCATATTCACGATTATCAGTTTTGCCGAATAGTATATCCAATTGGTTATGATCATAGATCTGCTGTATTTTATTTTGGCATAAAGCCTACTTGAGATAATACAGCGTGTTTGGCTTTCAGGGGCCTATTTAAAAAAATGTTTAAAATTTATTTATAACAAAAAAATTACAAAAATTGATATTAATAATGGCATAATCATATGAATCATTGGTTGAAATTAACTAAAACAAATACGCTAGATAAAGTAGGTCCTCGTGGTATTGGTCCGGGCCTAGTGCAAGTTAAGATGATGGTTAAATGTTTAAGATTAATCATAACTATATTAATTGTAAAATAATATCCAAAATGAAACAAAGAAACTATTAATAATACAAATTAACAACACTAATAGCTGGCAAAATTACTTAAAAGAAAGTAGGCTTTCTAAAAGTAAAATCCATGAGACGGCCTAGGTTTCAAAACAAAGAAGGCTAGGATTAACGAAATTTAAAAATCGCGATAAACAGGCGATTTATAATATTCATAATAATAATAATACTAATAAACGAGAATCAGATAAAACTGAATATGCATAACAACTATCCTGTTGATTTCTCATCATAATTGGAGATTGCATGATATAACTTAGGGCCTAGGTTCACAAGTCTTATATTAAAAAAAAAAATTCCTAATTAAAATCTGCTTCTATGGTACTATAATAAAGTAAAAGTTAAAAGTTAAGTTAAAAGAAAATATTTAAATAATAAAAGTTGTTTCTTACCACAAAGGAAAAAATCAGGAGACGGCTAACACACATTGCTCACTTCTAGAAAATATTTTAGAAAATGAATCCAAAGTCACGTGCATTGGGGTTCGCGTGGAGAAAAAAAAGAAATGTTGCCGATTTAGCGAGTTTTAAGAAATTTGGTGACAAAACATGGAGAAAGTAAATTTATGGAAGGTGGTTTTAAAATTTAGTTTTTAAAAAAATATAAAACAATTATTATTGGCTAATTGTTTTATTTGATCTATACTTGGCATTGTAAAATGGCAGTGCTATATATATATATATATATATATATATATATATATATATATATATATATATATATATATATATATATATATCAAAATATAACTATATGCTATATATATATATATATATATATAATAATATATATATATATATATATATATTATATATTTTTATTTTTTTATATATTTTTATATAAATATATTATATATATATATATATATATATATATATATATATATATATATATATATATATATATATATATATATATATATATATATATATATATATACTACTATATATATATATATAACTATAACTATAACTATAGATATATGATATGTTATATATGTATATATATATATATATATATATATATATATATATATATATATATATATATAATATATATATATATAATAATAATAATAATAATATATAATAACAACATACCAATATATATATACATAAATATATATATATATATAAATATATATATATATATATATATATATATATATATATACTATATATATATATATAATATATACTATATATATACTATATATATATCTATTATATTTGTAATATATCTTCAACAACTAATATATATATATATAACAACCAACCAATAATATATAATATGCTATATATATAAATATATATTTTATATATATATATATATATATATATATATATATATATATAATATATATATATATATATATATATATAATAATAACAAATAATAACATATAATAATATATATTTATATATATATATATCATATATATACCTTAAATATATATATATATATATATATATATATATATATATATATATATATATATATATATATATATATATATATATATATATATATATATATATATATATATCTCCATATATATATATACCTATATATATATATATATATATATATATATATATATATATACATATATATATACTCTATATATATATATTTATATATATATATATATATATACCTTATATATTTATATATATTATGTCAGTATATAAGTGCTGAAAAGAACTAGCAACTTCATAATACACCTAATCGAATCAAGATACCTTATAACATAGGGTAAACACCAATATTAGGGGTATTCTATGACGTAGGATATGTTGTGGGTGTAGAAAAGGCTAGAAAAGGAAGCATCCTAGACTTATAATATACACCAATCGATTCCTCATACCTGATTATAACCTAGGGGTAGACACCAATATTAGGGCTGTTCTATGATGTAGGACAGGTAGGCTACAAAAGGCTAGAAAAAGTGGCACTACTTATGGCACTCAGTTCACTCTGTATATATATATATATATATATATATATATATATATATATATATATATATATATATATATATATATATATATATACTATATATATATATATATATATATATATATATATATATATATATATATATATGTTGTCGGAGTTATACATGGGTTCCGATACTGGTATTTCCCCATTAACATCCGACCGTGTGGAAGTTTAAATAAACGCTTCAATCCTTCAGATTTTTATTTTTCCTACTCAAATCCAAACTCCACAAAAAACAAACGGTTCACAAAACCGTTCACAACTCAAAAACTGATCTAAAAAACTGTTCACAAAAACAGTTCACAAAAACCTGTATATAAAATAAAGAAATACAGTATAAATTAAATGAACTTTAAATATGAATATACTAAATATAAAATATTAATTAATTACTTTATTAATTAGTATAAAGTTTAAAATATAAACATCAGTATTTAAAAATTAAATATTCAATAACATCTTTAACATATAAAAATTATTTCAAGAATGTCACATTATAATTTATATTTTTATTAAAAATAAAAGTATCAATTATAATATGATTATTATATTTCATTATATATCATAATAAAAATATCAATTATATTATTAAATTTCATTAAACATATCAAACATACTTTATTCAAAAACAATAAAATATGACAAGCTTTTAAATATTCCAAATAACATTATTATTATTATTATTAATTATTATTATTATTATTATTATTATTATTATTATTATTATTATTATTATTATTATTATTATTATTATTATTATTATTAATATTAACTTTAAAATTTACCTTTGCAGAATATGGGTGGAAGTTGGTAAGTGAGAATTCTTTTATCTTTGTCTCACTTTTGACAAAACATAACCTGTCTTTTTATTTAATTTTATTTTTAAAAGAGAAAGGAAAAATAATATATATATTTGTATATTATATGATATATATATATATATATATATATATATATATATATATATATATATATATATATATATATATATATATATATATATATATATATATATATATATATATATATATATATATATATATATATATATAATAAATATTCAAATATATATTAAGTTTTATATTTCACACTTAAGAAAAGAAACTTTATATATATATAATTTTTCGGAGTCTCTAACACTAGTTACCTAGAGCTATTTCATTAGCTGTTTCCTAAGCAAGTGACAGACCCGAACGAATGAAATTTCTTATGATCTAGCCCTTTTAAAAGATTGCTCTCCCCATGGTCCCTCTCGTCCCCTACTCTATTCTCTCTAACTCCCTAAAGTTTTCCCTCTCTTTCCCCCACCATTCTCTCTCTGTTTTTCTTTGACACAAAGTTCGAAATGGATTTACAGAACAAATCCAGATTTAAATCCATTTGGATTATTCCTGTTGGATTTAGGAATGGATTTTATTCCCGGATTTTAAGAATCGTGACTCACAAGGATCTTACGAAATCTTGGCTCAATTTTTATGATCCAAAAGCTAAAGAAGTGTCAATTCAGGTCGTAAAAAAGATATTAAAAGAAACATTAGTAAGCAAAAAGTGTTGCAATAGAACCTAAGCTTGAGAGAGTGAATTGCGAAGCAGAATTTGTTTTTGAATTATAGGTTTTATTTTCAAATCAATAAAGATTTATTGATTTTATTTATTGAAATCTAAATTTACAATAAGGACTCTGCCTTCAAAAAATTAAAATTCATAAAGGATTTTAATTCTATTAGTACTATAAACATATAATTCAAAATTATAAATTCATAAAAGATTTTAGTCTAAGTTAGCGATATTAGAATATAATTCCACTTCTTGTGAAGTAGATTGTCTATATGGAATAGGTGGTGGCATAGGAGGTTTGGGTATTAATGATTGCCTAAATTTTATGGGAGGTTGTACCAAGGGTTCAATTTCAATTTGATTCTGTGGGGAATTTTGAACTGGGGTTACCTCTAATGGATTGAAATGGGTATATTATGCAATGGAATATCTTGGGGTTCTTGATTTAATTCTTTCAAACATTTTCTACACAATGCTTTTCTATAAGACCAAGTCAAATAAATAATCACTATGATGAAAATGAATAAAATGACACTAGTTGTTCCTCCACCAATATATGGGATTAGTTTAACTTGAGAAAGATAAGGAGTTAATGGGTGGATGGTATTATTAATACTGTCCAGTCTCTTATTCCACTGAACTTCTTTCATTACTTGAAATTTTGGGAATAATGCTGAAGAGATATTTGGTAAAGCAACATGAGTTAAAAAATTAAACAAAACTT
>JABUQX010012506.1:15000-17485 GCA_015478945.1 Trachelipus rathkii
TCATTAAAAAGACGTATTGCCGATGCTTCAGATGAGATGTTGGATGATGTTAAGCGTAAAATAAGACGTAAAATGTCAGGCCAAGGTCGAGGGATCAAGAAAATTGTCATAAAGAGAAAGCCTAAGGGGAAAAAAACTCTAAAGAAAAATGTATTGATGTATTTGCTATTTAATTACTAACTGTTAACTTTTACAGGAGTTGCGTATTACTGTATATAAGTAATGTTTTTCATGAAATTGTTCATTATACGACCAGAGTTCACACATGCAAGATACATTTCCTTCATCCTTCTAGTCCTGACTGTTGTAAGAGTGAATTGGATCTCTTCTCCATGAACCCTACCCAGATTAGCGTAAGTGAGTCCAATTTCATCAGTGTTAACCCTAATCATTCAATTACCAATACAGATGTTCCTCTAGAGTTCAATATTCCAGGCACTTCTGATCAATACCTAGATCCATCTAATGTGTTTTTATATGTAAAAACGAAATTGACTAAACCTGATGGTACAGATCTTCCTTCGGGTGACGATCATATAGTATATACAGAATCAAATTTCCTGTATACATGTTTCACTCAGGTTGAAGTCTATCTTAACGAAACTTCACTAGGTGCGTCAGCGGCCAATTATCCTTATAGAAGTTATATAGAGCATTTGTTAAATTATTCAGACGATGCTAAACAATCTCATCTCCAAGCATGTGGTTTTTATAGTTTTAAAGATGAGGCTGCACATATAGATAAAGAAGCTAAAGTCATAAATAACACTTATGAATTTTACGGCCGTTTAAATGGGGATATCTTCTCTCAAGAAAGACTCATTCTACCAGCTGTAGATACTAGAATCCGTTTGACCCGATCAAATCCTAAATTTGCTCTTAAAATAAAAAGTAAACCTACTGCTGCAGCTGTATGTCCAGAACCTGCTCAAACTTATTTAGAGGCCCATCTCTATGTTAGAAAAGTGAAATTATCACCCCAGCGCCATTTGGAAATTGAAAAGTCGCTTTTGAATACTACAGCAAAGTATCCTATTAAGAGAGTTGAAACCAAGATATTTAATTTCACTCAAGGATTATCGAGTATCAATATCCCTAACATTGTGAACGGAAATTTACCACAGAAAGTAATAATAGGGATTGTTGAACATGAATCCTACTCAGGGAATTATAAAAAGTCACCCTATAAATTCACACCTTTCGGACTTAGGGGTATCAGTTTACATGTAAATGGACTACCTCACGGACGTGATTATGAAATGTTATACAATGGAGACCTATCTCTCTGTACTCGCCCTTTTTACGACTTAATATTAATACTGTATAATAGCAATGATACAGCGCACGTGGCAGTTTTCGCGGGGATGGGCCTGCGGGGGCACGTGTCGGGTTCGCGGCGTGGCGCGCCTGCGGGTGTGGGATCGTTTGCTTTCGCGCACACCTTCATGTAACTCTTTAGTTATATATATATATATATATATATATATATATATATATATATATATATATATATATATATATATATATATATATATATATATATATATATTATATTTTTTTATATATTTTTTATATATATTTATATATATATATGTTTAAAGGTTACATGAGAAGATGTATAACTGCTTTCCACCCTAAAACCTCCACCACAGCCCGTTGGCGCAATATTACCGCGAAATCGCCGCGTGCATCCTCAGCTAACTATTACCGCGCGAACTGTAAATGTATCAGAGCTGCGATATGGAAACCTTCTTAAAAGTGAACACACCATTTTTGTATTTTCTTTTCAAATATACCGCTTTCTATAGAGTCAACCATTTTATTTCATACTTAAACATTTTATTAAAAACATATACTTTACAGACCTTAAAGCAGTAAAACAGTAAATCAATAGCGCAATTGCCTAGCAACAGAGGGATTAGTAGGTCTTTGTTTTACTGCTTTACTGCTTTACATCATATATTTATTAACATTATGTTTTCTTTTATATTTTTTATTTTTGTTTTAATACTTTTTTATTTATAAATTTTTAAAAATTGTAATGTAAGAAGAAAAACAGAGTGTCTGTTATATAAACATTTTATTTTACTAAAATTGTACGAAATTTTATTAAACATATACTTTACAGCCCATAAAGCAGTAAAACAGTAAATCAATAGCTGTTGCTAGCAACAAAGCGATTATTGGGTCTTTGTTTTGCTGCTCACTAACATGCTTTACTGCTTTACATCATATTTTAATATATAATGAGACTATTTATTAAAAATATTTTATATATATATATATATATATATATATATATATATATATATATATATATATATATATATATATAATATATATATATATATATATATATATATATATATATATATATATATATATATATATATATATATATATATATATATATATATATATATATATATATATATATATATATGTATATATATATAGATATATATATATATATATATATATATAT
>JABUQX010012507.1:37500-40459 GCA_015478945.1 Trachelipus rathkii
AATACGATATAGGTGTCACCATCTAACATAGGTATCACAGATGAGAACAGTGGCAGGCCTTAAAGTATTGGAGATTTAAATTCAGCAGGAAACATACAAGTTTGAGAAGAATTCCACAGAACAAAGGTGGATGTAAAGAAGGAAACATCACAGTGAACTAGCATGGGGTTGCTAATAATGTCATCACAAAATTCGTGTGCAGACACTGCATACCATTTGTCACGAGGACTTTTTAATGGTGGTGGTACACGAGTAATCAGTTCCCTTTAGCACTTCCACTGTGGTGCCTATAGAAAAGAAACAAAGCTCCAACTTTGCGTCGCAAAGATAAAGGATCAAGTGAATAATAAAAGAACAGAATAGTTTATAAGACTTTTGCCCTTTGACTAAACCATATTCAAAAACATGGTGAAACAGAAGTTCCTCCCCCAAATATGAGAGCAGTACTCAAAACATGGGTGGAGAAGACCCTTGTATAGTTGGAGTAACTAAGATGAAGAAAAAGTCTCACAGTCAAAACAGAAATCCCAGTTTCTTAGAGGCAGTCATTGTGATGTCAATTTTCGAAGATATTTTTTTTGGCTTATGCTAAAATCAATGGTGTTTGTATTGTCAAAAGGTCGGACGAGAGAATTATTGAAAGAAATTGAAAAATTAGAAGGTATTTTAGAGAAAGAGTCTTGTTGAAGTTGAGATATTAAGGAATTGAACTTCACAATGTTATGTCAAACACACCGAGAAATTCTATCCAGTTCAGCAAGAATAAAATCTCAAATAGTAAGACGAAAGGAACATTAAATGCAAAAGAGTTAGCAAGTTTGAAATTAGTTGAAAAATGTAGGGTTAAATTATTTGTATAGAGGTAGATGAGAAGCTGAGATCATTAATGAATAAGTAGTAATAGAATAGGAGATAAGAGAGAACCCTGAGGAATTTCACTATTGAGATGAGAGGAAGAAGAAGTCGCCCCATCAACAACAGCTGATATTTTGCCGATTTGAAAGAAAGCTAGACATTTACAAACATAGAAGGAGAAAAACCCAGAGACATGGAGCTTGGAAAGTAGTGACTCGTGCAATACACAATCAAATGTCACAGATATGTCAAGAGTCGCGCACAAGTCTCTACATAGTCCTTAAGGGAGTAAAGTATATCACCAGTAGTCGTCCAGCGTCAAAAGCCATACTGGTGATCGGAAAGAAGAGAATGGGGTTCCAGATGATTTTAGAAATGGGAGTAAAGAAGAGTTTCAAAGATCTTAGATAAAATAGAAGTGAGAGCTACACGACGATAGTTAGAAGGATAAGAGCAGCTACCTACCCTCGGAATAGGTTGAACATATGAGCGCTTCCAGCATGAGGGATAGTGTTAGTATTAAGGCATAGAGAATATAGTTGAACGAGGTGTGGTCCAGCTCAGAATCACACTCCCTCTAAACTCAGGGAGGAATACCATCAAGGCTGCTCGCCTTCCTAATGTTGATAGATTTCAGGAGCACATGCTCTCGATCATATAAATAAAATAACGTAAAGAAATTGGAAACCTGAGAGGAGGAGGAGGAGGAGGAGGAGGAGGAGGAAGAAGAGGAGAAGGAGAAGGATGATGATGATGATGATGATGATGATGATGAGGAGGAGGAGGAGGAGGAGGAGGAGGAGGAATACCAAAGTCGTCCGGGGTTGAATTAGAGAAAAGCAGGAAGATAGAGAGATTGGGCTTTTCAGTTAGAATATTAGAAATAGAATTATATCAAACACGGTTAAGTGGTGGACAGGTAGATTTACAGAAGATATTAGAGATGTTTTTGGCAGGAGATCAGAAAAATTTGTCAGTAGGAGAACTAAAGAGGTCAATGCACTTTGTTCATTGAATAGCATTCCTGAGCTGAATGAAAATGAGTGGTAAGAGAACGAGAATATTTCCACTCGAGATACGCACAGTGTAAACTGAATGGCTCGGGAACAAACACGATCGAACCATGAATTTTGAGGAGAGATGGATTTAATCAAAAAAAGAATGATTCAACAATTACATCTCCCATCTTATCGGCATGAGCCAAAGCGTCTTCAGATTTAAAGCAGTCACTTCAGTTACAGCTAGCGTATAGGAGCGACTCAAAGGCCGATATATATATATATATATATATATATATATATATTATATACATATTATTATTATTATTATTATTATTATTATTATTATTATTATTATTATTATTATTATTTATATATATATATATATATATATATATATATATATATATATATATATATATATTATTATTATATATATATATTATATATGCATACATATATATATATATATATATATATATTATTATATTATATTATTATTATTATTATTATTATTATTATTATTATTTATATTATATTATTATTATTATTATTATTATATATATATATATTATATGATATATTTGAGTTATTATTATTATATATTATTATATATTATTATATATTATTATTATTATTATATATATTATTATTATTATATATATTATATATATAATATATATATATATATATATATATATATATATATACATATATATATATATTATATATATATATATATATATATATATATGTGATTTAATTTTCCCTTGGTGTGATAAAAGATTTTTCAAATAGTATTCATCTAAGCAAACTTAGACGAAAGCTCGTTTTAAATATATATGTGATTTTTATTATTCGTCCCATCCCATCATATAAATATGGTATATGCAAGCTATCCACGCTGTAAGTTTTAATGATAATTCATTAAATCTCATACCCTTTCTTTTTTTAAAAAAATAATTTTAATTAATTTAGTTCGTTATTAATTTTAGTGTGAATATATTTATGTATGTATTGATTAGTTATAATTTAAACGCGAAAAGCGTTTCACGATAAATGCGAAACGGTTAAACACCACCTTCCAAACTGAACGAAGTACAAAG
>JABUQX010012508.1:0-2500 GCA_015478945.1 Trachelipus rathkii
ATAACTCTGTACTGAGATATAGACAGCACTTAAAAAATAAAATAACACAATTATTTCAGAATTCCATATGGAAAAAATTCTCCAATCCGAATATAGTGCATAATCTATCGTCATATACACCCAACGACAACGAATTTACCTTACTTGGTCTGGGTTTAGGTTTTTCAACCGGCATTACGAAAAAGAACAAACTCCTAACCGTTTCAACATTTAATGATAATAAACCATTAATTCCAATAATAACAAATAATTTAAAAAAAGAAAACTTTAATTCTTCCGCTTCGTCTAAAAAAATATATCTATAGTCTAAAATCAAACAAAGATATTATTATAAGAAAAGCTGATAAAGGAGCTGGTATTGTGATCATGGATTATTCCACATATATAGAGAAATCTGAGTTGTTATTGCATGACAGGAATACTATAACTTATTACATTACTTGAGTAGAAAGTTACTTCACTTAAATTCCCATACATATAGTATTTATATATAAATAATTATCATTAGATAATAATAGATAGATAAAAGACTCTAAGACTTCGACTACCAATATATGATTAATACAAAGGATGTTACAGTATTAAAATCCTTCAAGATTGCCTTATTTAATATATTATTTTACGTGAGAGTTGATTACACGAAGTTGCTAATAAAAGTAAATTGCTCACTTTATAAGAACCAATTATATTCTTGTTTAAAAATGATAACTTTTAACCAAAACTTTAAATAAGTGGCTCTCACTAAACACTCTCATCAATTCCTTTACTACGGTCAATATTTTTCGTAAACTCCATTATTAAATAAATCGCAATATAACAATTTTAAACTCAAATAATAAAAATCGGCAACTACATCTTCCCACCGTACCATTATACTTTGATTAGTTTTCGATATATAGTTAGTGCACTTTTTACAAATGTTCCCATACTATACCTATCCAATTTTTTAGATTTTTCATCTCATTAGCACCTCGAAATATCGAGATCTTCCTATTTCCTTATCAAATAATATATTCATCAACTCACTTGACTAAATATTATAATGTTATGGTATAACAAAATACGTATTTTCTTTTAATATATAACTCAAATATTATAATATAAAGCTCATCTTTGGAATACTCAGCATAGGAAATAGCTTATAAGTCCTGTCAATCGTGAGTGCACTGTCTTTATCTTGAATTTTACGAAATCCGTCTTCTTCCCTCAATTCCTATATATACACAAATACATTCGTGGTACCGTTATATAGACGATATATTGGCAATCATTCCTAATAATTTTCCGATTCAATCCTTCATTAATGACTTGAACAGTTTAGTCCCATCAATTAAATTTACTTTCGAGACTCCTAATAATGGAAAAATTTCCTTTTTAGACTTACAAATTACACAACATAATAACCTATTAACGTTTAATATCTATAGAAAACCAACTTTTTGCAACCAATATCTGCATTCATTTTCCTATCATCCACAATATATCAAACAGTATACATATATATTAATACTTTTTTAGTACGGTTCCATTAATTTATACAGATCCCCTATATTACAGAAATGAAATTACAACTGAAACAATCTATTAATCAATATTTCTATCTCTCTTTGGAGATTAATACCTATAACTATACATATCATATAAAACAAGAACAATATATTATATATAAGCCTAAGAATCAAGTTTATTTCAATAATATTTACTAATAACTTCCCTTATATTCAATTATATCACTAACCATCAACAAAATATTAATCCTTTTCATATTCTTTTATTTCAAAACTTAAATTTACTTATATTAGCAAAATTATTCAATATTCATTTAATTTTCAATTTTCCTGATACTTTGCATCTCGAGTATCTATATTCACAATATAATACTTAAATCTGAACCATCCGGGGGGGTATACTGTGTTCCATGCGTCGGTTGCAACAAATTTTATATAGGGGAAACTTTAAAGACACTACCTTTTCGACTGAATCAGCACAGCAACGACATAAAAAGATGTAAGCCATAGTAATGATTGTAGTGGGACATATAAACAAAGATTCCATAATATTTTAATTTCAGACCGATGCCATCTTCATTTTCACCGGTGCCGCAGAATAAAGAAAGAATCATATCAATTCATTACATACCGAAGAACTATATAATATGAAAGCTTCTCATTACTCGGTACGATCAACATAATATTTAAGCCTACTTATATATTTGTGAAAGGATCGCGGTTAAATTTTTATAATTAGTATGTGTGATGAGTGATTTATTTGTCACATTTATAAAATTACTTTTTTATATTGTTAGTTTTTTCACACACATATTATATCAGAGTAATGACTAACTTTTTAATATATCATTATGATAAAATGCTTACTCTCATTGTACGCCTGCTGAATCATTATATACGTGTAGTGCAGGTTCAACACATAGACGCCGTGTTAAAATATATTATTAGAGAGTAGAATAATCTTAGATCACTCATTTCTCCATATTATATTG
>JABUQX010012508.1:22500-25000 GCA_015478945.1 Trachelipus rathkii
ACCAATTTTACAATCATTGTTAAAATCGCCTTTGGAGTAATGTAGTCGTTCTCACATATATGCTATTTCAAGTTTCGTATCATCCGCAAATTTCGAATATTGCCTAAATATTATCATCATGTCATTTACATATATATATGAACAGATATTGGACCCAGGACAAGACCCTTGGGGTACACCACTAATTAAACATTCGCCCAATCTGAGCATTCACCCATTAATAACGACTCGTTGTCGTCGGTCCGAATAACCAATTTTGAGCCAATTAAAAGTCTTCTCGAATACCATGAGCTTTCTTAGCTTTTCCAATGAATCTTTGATGAGGGAACGGTATCATTATGCTTTTTCTGAAAATCTAGGTAAATAATCATCAAAAGATTTAGAGTTATCTACATCGTTAATAACCAAATTAAAAAATTCTAGTAAATTTGAAGCATGATCTATTTCTTCTAAACCCGTGTTCGGAATTCTTGAGCAATCCATGATCTTTAAGATGTGCAACTAATCTATTAGATAGTATTGCTTTCAAAAATTTTGCAAAACTATAGAAGTTAGGGTAATTGGTCATGTAATGATTCGGGAGCTTACGATCTCCTTTTTGAAATTAGGAGTTATATTGCCATTTGAAATTATGAGGTACTAACCCTTCTTGTAAAGACTTATTGAAAAAGCATGTCCAGAGGTTTTACTTAATTATTCGTTCAAATTTTTTAAGATTGCATCGGATAAAATCCATTCTGATCCAGGTGGACTTATTCATTAATAGCTTATCAATTTGGAAAGCAACTTTCCTCTTCTAAAATTTCAAATGTATCTAAAATACTATCTGCATGAAAATCCCGCACGTCTTTCATGTTAGGAACATTATCTACATTTTCTTTCGTAAATACTGAGGAGAAAAAATTATTTAAAATGTTTGCCACATCGGCATTGTTCGACTTTAGGTTTCCGTTATTGTCCAGTAGTGGTCCAATTGATTCCTTAATGGAACTTTTATTATTGACGTAGTTGTAAAACTTTTTAGGATTAATTTTACTCTCCCGGGCAATATTAATTTCATAGTTTCTTTTATAGCATCTAATTAGTCTTTTGCAGTTTCGACGCCAAACTTTGTAATTGTTATTATTTTCTACTGAGGGAGAAGACTTCCAAAGTTTATAAGCCCTATTTCTATTATTTAAAGAATCTCTAATTTCATTGTTCCACCATCTTGGTTTTGAACTTGGTAAAGTTTGTTTCATTTTATATGGAACAAAATCTTTTTCTTTTTCTTTAAATATTTGTAGAAACGTATCCCACATTATATTTGCATTGCCCGTTAATATTTCATCCCAATCATATATAGATAAGCTTTCCTTAAAGCCATTAAAATTTGCGTTCTTAAAATCGGAATTTTCAAGTAATTTTGCCTATGCTTTTGTTTTCAATATTAATAGTAATTAATCATGTTACGATCACTTTTACCAATAGGTTCCTATGACTCAAACTTGCTTCCTCTTGTTGGGCAATCGATTATTTGAAATAGGAAATATCCCTAAGAACCTTTAGTTAATCTATTTTCCTTCGGATCGCATCAAGTAAAATTAAAGTCAAATACTTTTGAAAAGGAGAAGTCGTTGAAATTATTGTATTCCTTCTGAAATGTGCTTAATTCCGGTATACAAAGCTCCATCTATTGCAGATTGTGAGGATGGTAGACGATAAAACATTTATTAAATTCAAATTTATATTCAATGTTTCAATTTTAAATCCAATGATATATCAATTTCATCATTATCAGCTTGTTCTAGCTGAGTAGTTTGATATTTATCTTTATATAAATCATAACGCCTCTTCCCTTTCCCTATTTATTGTTTCCATTCTTTGAAAAATAACTTATAACCATTTAATTTGAAACTGAAATAAAATGCCCAATCTTTAAAGTTGCCACATTGTTTTAGTGATTTGTAACGTATATCGAGTTTCTTTGTAGACAATGGCTTTCACTTCTTATTTTTGTTACGAATCTTCTTGCGTTTGAAAGACATAGTTCATTCGCAAAATGTTGAACGGGGATTTTGGATCTTTCCGAAAAAACCTGTTGCTACAGTTTATCTCCTTATGCATTTTTATGACCTCGGTGTTCAATGGTCAACCTAATCGCGCGTCACCAACATCATTTCAATGAATCCCGTCTTTTCTGTATAAATTATTCTGACCATCAAAAGCTACCCCAAAGATAACAAAAGCAACGTTTTTCTTGCCCTACAAAATTTCTTCCAGTCTTGTGTTGAAAAAAATTGCTCTGCTGGAAACTCTTAGTCCCATTAAACAACGAGGCAAAATTCCTAAGCATAAAATGTTACCTGATCTTTCTTTCAAATTTTTAATTAGGATTCTATATTTGCCGATTAGGTCATTTGTCGTATTTTCCTTTTCATACACATCTTGCGACCCAATCATGACACACGCTAAGCTATTGTCTTTAATGGATTTATCAAAGACCGATATTGTTTCCCCA
>JABUQX010012508.1:30000-60090 GCA_015478945.1 Trachelipus rathkii
ACAATTTCCATGATATTCAATAAGGTTTTCGAAAAAAATGTAATAATAATGGTAATATAATTTTATATTTATCTATATTTTTTATTTTTTCTATTATTTTACTCAATCCGTCTATAGTTCCATTTTACCGGGTATTTTACCTCAGTTACAAGTTTATAAAGTACAGCCGGAGCCGAACCGGAAAGTCACAGAGCCGGTAAGCTCAGAAGGCCGGAGGGCCAGACGAAGCCGTAGTATATATAAGTCATACGGGATAATTTTATTTAATTTTTTTTTGAAATAATTTTTTAGATGAAAAATTATTACAAAGTTTAGTGATCATTAGAATAACATTTTCATTAAACTAATTATTCTTAGTCATGGATATCCGGATAATTACCGGATCCGGATAATCCGGAATTACAATCCTAAGTAGTCCGGTTATATATAAGTTTCATTGATACGGAGCCTAGATAGAACCGGTAAGTTGTATATTATTTGTCGTAACAAGAGTAATTAATATTTTTTTTACAATATCCGGATGCAAACTGATGTGGTTTGTGATAATTATAGTATGCTCAGAAACCTTATTCGGATCCGGAAAAGCTGAAAAGCCTAAGTTGGAAGTGGAGCGGAGGCCGGAGGCCGGAAATAGTACTACGGAGCCGGAGGTACGCGATCTATATCTAGGTATGATTTTTTTTTCAAAAAAATTATATAATTTTATTAGATGAAAAAATTTTATATTTATTATTATATATATATATAAATTGCCATATAGATTATGCGTATATAAGGAACAGTTTTCAATTATAAGTTACAGAAAATACTACTTTAGATCAATGTGTATATCCTCAGGAGCCGAAGGTTGAGTATAATAGTTCTCTGAGGGAGCCTGAGGTATATAGCCCATGTAGCAAAAGATGTTTTGCGAATGGGCATGAACACTTTCATAAAAAAATATTTTTAGTAGTATTTGTTACGCACCGCTATATTTGTATTTACCGCCATAAAGCCGCCAATACACATGCCGCTATAATACAATATTTCAAATTAATAATATGTAACAGGAATCCATTTACGTAGTTTTCCGAGGATTCCGAGTCCGTAAAAAAGTACGGTATATATGTCTAATATAAGTAGTGAAGCCTCAGAGTCAGATGAGCCTAGGTATATGGTTCATATATTCAGTAGTTGGATTTTTTTCGAAAAATATTTATATTGGGTTGAAAAATTTATATAATTTGCTTAATGACAGAAAGATAATGTATAGTACTTATACTGAACATCTAATAAGATTATTAAATTAGCAGAAACCTTAGTTTGGATCCGGATCCGAGCCTAGATGAGATAAGGCCGTAGTATATAATTATCTCGATGATTTAAAGCCGTATATTGGTGTAGGAATAAATTTTTATTTTAAAGAAAAATTTTTTTCAATGAAAAATTTTATGAGTTGCCAGGAAGATACGTTGCTTAGAAACATATAGGTTAATCTAATTAGTATGCTATAAGGATGCCTTTAAAGTCTGGATATATCCTGGATTCTTACTCACAATGAACCCGAGATTGTGAGCAAAATAACTAGCTTCAAAGCGGCCTATTTTTCATATATATAGCAGAGAGAATAAATATTTTATTTTATCTAAAAGAAATTTGTAATTTATTAATAAAAAATTATTAATAATATAGTTCCAGATAATGTTCATTGCATAATAAATTAAATTTATTCAAAAATAGTTTTGAAAAAGTGAACAAACACTTAGATTCAGAGAATCCACGGAAGGCCAGAAGGATTGAGGTCGGGAAGCGAAAAGCCGGCAAGGATAGCTCGAGAGTCCAGTACTACGAACCGTATATAGTGATATTGAATTTTTTTTCAAAAAATATATTTTTATATAGGTAGAAATATAATATTTTAATGCTCAATGCAGACGTCAACTGAACAATTTTTCTAAATAATAGTGCAGAAATACCTTATATTTTTACAGGTCTCAGTAGATCCGGCATCTATATTCTACCTAGTAGATATTACTCGGTTGTATACGGACTCCCTGGTATAAATTTTTTCAAAATAAAATAATTTTCTATTAATGATGAGTAATATAAAGTAATTTGCTAAGAAGAATTAATACTTGTATAGTACGTGAATCAATATTTTTCAATAAAACTAGTATGCAGAATTACCTTATTAATGCGGATTCTACTCAGGTATAAATATCTATGAGTCAGGTAGAGGACCTCGGAAGGCCCGGATTTCATAAGTTCGGAGATGGTATTATAGTCGTAGTAAAAGCCACGTGTATATAAGTAATGATTTTTAAGAATATTTTATTTAGGTAAAATGATTTATTATGAAAAGAATGTTGATGGGAGGTAACCATCTGTAATATTTTTATAAAAACCATATTATACGGTATATAAAAGTACCGGAGGCCGGAGGGCGGAGCTATATGACTGGGTTATAATGCAATATTTTTTAAAAAAAAAATAATTTAGGTGAAAAAACTCTTAGTATTATGCCAGTAGTACTGACACTGGAAACAAATATTATTAAAATAGAGTTCAGGAATACTATTATAGGTCAGGGTAATCCGTGATACGTATAGCCGAACAAGTATAAAGTCAGATGCATGTGATATATAGTAAGTATTAAACCTGGTAGCTGGTAGTCATACAGCCGTGAAGCCTGGGTATGAATTCTTTTATCAATAAAATATTTTATTATTAGTGTGAAAAAATTTAATGCTACAGAAAACTATTTAATACTGAAATACAAATTTCAATAAAAGTATGCAGAATAATCTATAATAAAAGTCGGTATCCGCGTAATCCGGATCCAGATTTTCCAGAATTCGGTAAGTATATCCTATAAATTTTTATTATATTTTATTTTTACTTGGTATATATTAATTTTTTCAAAGATACATAATTTATTAGTGAATTATGAAATATTTTTTTCCAGTAAAGACTTGTACTGAACAATTATCAAATAGTGGCAGTTAATATTCCTTATATCGGATCCGGTATAATCGGCTATATAATCGGAGCCCAGATAGTTACGAATAAGTACGGTATAAGCCGATAGATTATGGTATTTTTACGAAAATATTATTATTTTTTTTGTTGAAATTTATTGATTAGATAGAAGTCCTGATAAGGTCAAATTTTCATAATAAAATAGTTGCAGAATAAACTATTAGTCAATCCTCAGATGACCAAAAGTATATATCTTACAATAACTCGGTAATGAATCCATATATTGGATGACTCTGGTGACCGTGCCGTAGCCGTAGAAGCCGGAAGCCTCGAGGAGGCGGTAAGCCTTAGTAGGGCAGGTTCCTGTTATTAATTCTTTAAATAAGTAATATTATTTCTATTTTTATATAGGCGAAAAATTAGTATTTATTCAGAAGTAGGACGGTTATATAGTTATTGTAACAATTTATGATCAATAGAGAAAACCTGAGTCTAGGATCTCAGGATCCGGATCCGGAGCCGAATAACCCCGTAGAAGCCGTAGTATAATATATAGTAGTATTCAATATACTGGGTATGTAATAAAATTTATTTTAGTAAAATATATATTATTTATGAGTGTAATATAAATTTATGTGTAAAGAAAAGAATATGTGTACCTTGATAAATCTAATTTCACCATATAATAATTAGTATGCATATTATATGATGAAAATCACTTAGTTGATATAGCGAGGATAGCCAGATTGAAGCAGGATCGGGGAGAGAAGGTCGGAGACCGCGAGGGCCGGAAATTCGAGATTGTTAGAGAGATAGAGAGATGATGATCAAGAGATAAGTGATAGTAGTTAGGTAGAAAAATGTATTGCCAGAAGTACTCGCTGACAAGATTTTCAGATAGTTGTCAAACCATGAGTCGGGAATTCAGGATGGCGGAGATAGTTGGAAAACCGGAGAAGCGGAGTTAAGGGAGCGGATACCTTTTGGTAGTTTGATAAAGAGAAAATTTTTTGTAGATTTTGGGTCGCCACAGAGAAGAGAAAAGAAATGATTTTAGGATTGAGATTTTTGTTTGTGTGTGGATGAGAAATTTATTTGCGCGGGAGAGGAAGAGACGTTGCTCGGAAACAGAGAATGATCAAGAATAGTTGCAAAAACCTATAGTTGGATCCGGGAAGCCGAGGAATTCGTGAGGAGAGAGAGAGATTGATAATTTTGTTACCTTGATAGAATAGATTTTTTGATGTAGGTAGAAAGAAGAAGAAGATCTTTATTGCCCCGAAAGTAGACGTGTGTCACAGTCACTCACAATAATTTATCAAGTAGAAGATGAATATTTATTGGAACCCTATGTACTCGGTTTGTCCATGATAATCATCGCGATCAATTCTATGGAGCCGCGTGAGGCAAGATCTCCCCAGAGATGTTTAGTTTTAGTGGTGAAAACCATAAATTCTCGTACCCAAGGTTATAGGTAGCAATTCTATATACAATTTCAATACACATATGTTTCTGCGTACATAGAAACTAGTTACTTTGCCTGAAGAGTCCCCGCATTAAGTGTTCCTTCTATTCCAACAGTGGTACATCATTATGTAAGGTATAGTTCGGAGTCCTTTGGCAACTCTCTCGTGAGCCGGGGCATACAATATGAATTACGCTATAGATATTAATTATACTCTCTCTGTTGGATTTTATGCCTAACAGAAAATTTAAGTCATAATCTATCTGCTCGGAAAAAGGGCTATTCAAACGTAATCTCTATGAAAGAACCAATACGTAAAGTGAATGTATCACAAGATGGTTTTCCTGATTCTATAGACTTTTTTGTCTGATACGATCACATACAATTCCTATATAAGCAACCAATGGCATCTGTTAGAAAGGGATGTGTTTATCTTGCCTAAGTTCGTATTATAAAGACATTCACCTCCGAAGCACGATGTGAATGATACTAGGCATAATCATGTCAAATTTGACTATCTTACTTTCCATTAAGGAAACAGAACTATTTAATTAAGTTATCATAAATCATCCATCTACTTGGTATGAAATAAAATTATTATAATATATATAATAATAAATGTTCGTTCAGCTAATGAAAAGGATACAGAGGAAATATTTGATTTTGCATATTAGATAGCTATAATATAGTGATTGTGTTGTTTAATAGTTATCATTATTAAAACATATCAATTTGTATGTCTATCACTATAGCAATATATTATCTTATATATATTATTATATATATATATATAATATAATATATATTATGATATATATTATATGATTATATATATATAAATATAATATATATATTAATATATATTAAATACTATATATATATATATTAATATATAATAAATAATATAATAATAAATTATATATATATATAAATAATGGATTTAGGTTTATATGTAAAAGTAATCATAGATTATAGGTATCAGACATTTTATAGAGTTTATATTTAGAGGTTAGTGGGCCAACGTGCCCCAATGGTTGTGTCTGTTCAGCGAGCCGCCTACTGAAGTTAAATTGAGGAATGATAAGAAAGTGTGAGAGAGGGGTTGCATAGAGATATATCTATTAAAATATACTACCTTATAATTATTAATTGACGTATACATAATGATATTAAAGTTTTTAGTATATGTGGCTCAGAATCTGAAATTAAAAGCTTATTGAGGAATATTATAAGTTAAGTAAGAGTATATGATTGGTCAAGGGTATGTTAAATAAGTAGGAGGAGGTTTGAATAAGTAAACGTGGTAGAAAGAGTAAGGTTCTTGGTTGAGTGAGGATAGTTCTTCGTGTTAAATTATGTTAGATTGGTGTACAGCAGCCTGGATAACTAAAATATGTACTGAAGTTCCAAATTTATTATTTAGGATCATATAATTTAATATCATGAATATGATATTTGGGTGAGACAATAACCGGCTTTTAACGAATGCTATGATTGTATATTTCAAATGGCTCGATAAGTGGTTTGAAAACCCTTTGCTTGACCCATTAAGGAGGGGAAATGATGAGCTCGCGAGATGTATATACACTCGTTACTCGAGACGAGCGATTAGGCTAAAAGAGACAATTCCGCAATGAGTATTTACCTTGAGAAAGCTTAGGGTCTCTTTCCCAAAGAGGAACCTGAGGTGCGTCTTCACATAAAGCACACCGTTGCGCACTTCCTACGTTGGGATAGGCTAAGCTTTCAGAAGTTGGTTGAGAAATGAGCATGGCGTTTCCATAGGCTCTCAATCTGGTGGATCTTACGAGAAGGAAGGTAAGCAATTCGTGGAAGTATAAGTAGCGCAATCTCTCGAATATAGTGTGTGCTTGGGGGGGGTAAGGTGAATTACACCCACTTAGGACCATGTTGAATCCATTTTGATTAGGTGCTCCTGGGGTTTAAGGAGCAAAACCAACCCAAAGTCAAGCCCCCGCCGACATGGGCAAAAAGATTTGCTTTTGCGATAAATTTTTATATTACATACACCAATTTAAGACGAAATGAATAAATATTATCTTTTCTTTCCTACCCGCCAGTGAGACTCGATAGTAGCCAATTCGGATAACAAACATATATGTCATTCGTTAGTACTAATGTACAGGGGTAATGACTATTATTTTTAACTACTAACTTTAGTCGATTAGCTCAGGCTACTACCATGAGAAATAATAAATTATATATATATATTATAGGTTATAATCTATCTTGAGTAACCACGGTTTCAGTGTATCTACTATCTATATTTTATACCGGCCTTCCGATAGTGAATATAATCACTTAGTATTAGTTCAGACTTAAAATATATATATATATATATTTAATATATATATATATATATATAAGTAGATACTATTATTATAATATTATAATATAATCTAATGAGTAGGTGTTTAAACCACCTTATCTGTAGGTATCTTAACACAGCTATATATGCTTAAGTTTCTTCCCGATCGTTACAGGTATAAGCAATACTAATACCTACATTGCATAAGAGATCCGCCTTGTAGCAATGAGTTTTAAATAGCTCCAAACTCTTACAATGTTAAGAGAAACAATGTAAACCCTTAGAACTAAATAGGGAAATCAAAATATTAAAACATTAAACAGTAGTTTATCGTTTCGAGACTAGTACAACGTCTCCTCCTCAGAACTTAAATGGAAATAAAATTAATTTTGACAAAATAAATAATAAAATATACTTATTTATAGCGAATTAAAATATTACAAAAATAAAAATATAGGAAGAAGCAAGGGGATTAAACAGATTTGGTGCATATATATACAATCTACTTCACCACTAAGGAACATTACTCCTGAACTCGATAAATTTTTTACATTTTTATATATCCACGATTATGAAATTTTCAATTGTTAATAGGTCAGTGTCATTAAATTAACACAATACCTTCACGAAATATTCTGAAAATTAGTATTGTAGTTTCAAATAAAGAAAAGATAGTTCTCTCATCCATTGTATTTAGGATTTTTCTCTCCTATCCGACATGCACTAACAAAAAAAAATAAAGTTGATGCATTCCCAATGAATGCTCATTTGACTCGAGCTCTTTCAACATGTTGTATTATCTGCTGACATATTAATCGATCATCCTCTACTTTGCGTCCTATTGATACCACTTCTCTCCCTCACCTTATCGGTTAGTTCTTAATCGGTACCTTACTAGTGTGTGTCATCTTCAACAGTTTCAACCGAGAGGTAAATATGTATGATACATCTCCTCGATATCCACAAGGGCGATTCTGTGGCACAACTGCCTCCTCCTGTTCTTGGTTTCAAATGTTGATTCGCTGTATTGGTTTACTTATTGATACAGACAAATTTGGTAGACTAAGGGTCAAAATTATCCGCGACAAAAGGGCCTGAATACACACACATTGCCTTTAAGGTTGATAGCTACAAAATGGTGTGTTTAAAATCGTAAATTTAATGTGCCCAATTTAGTTATTGGTGATGTGAGAAGGGGACGAAGATGAAATGACAAGTTCACATATCAGTTCAATCCGTTATAGGGACCATCTATTAGAAAAAGCGGCGAATTTGTTACCCTTACTCACCAAAAGCTACGAAAAGAGCGCCTTGTTTGCGTACCTTCTTCTAGGACTGAATTAAATAGATTTACAGGAGGCTCTTTATTGACAAATAGGATAAGTTCGTGGAAATGACGAAAATAAAAACTCTAACTGTCTCTCCGTATCTATATCCGGGCAGGATTCACAATGGTTGACAAGTTACTCCACAGAAAAAGATATTAGTTAAGTATATCTTGGATAAGTTTTTATTATCATAAAATTTCTGTGCTCGATTAATCCAACTCCTTATAAAAACTTCTATAATTTATTATTCAGTATCACATATATAGTAAAAGGGTGTTGGAAACCCCTGTCTTGGGGCTAATCATGGGCTTATCTGCTTATAGTTTACTCCTATACGTACAGTAGAGCAACCACCAAAAGTCTAAGTAGACCAATCAGTTACAGTTAATGTGGGACACTAAACTATTGGGCTTATTGTTTAGCGCAAATTTTAGCTATAATTAATTAAATACAGAATAATAGTAAAATAAATAGTATTCACATCCTATAGTGCTGATCTATAGGATTCTAAGTATAATATTAAATCTATCGAGTAACACTCACATAAACAAGCTCAGTTCTCATGTACTTTATTAAGACCAATGTATCAATGAAGGTATTTAAACAATCTTTAATAGTACAGATCCTAATAACCATTCACCCAGAAAAATAAATATAGGTATTGTTCGTACTAGTTATTTAAGATTTTCATATTAGTCATTAGTCGATATTCGATACGGTTTGAAATATATACTTCTATAGATATTTACTTATTAAAAATACCACTAGTGATAAAGCATGGGTTGTGGAACCCCTTCGTATAGGTCATTATACACTAGGCATACTTTTAAGGATGATGTATCATTCTAATGATAGGATAACTGAGACCAACCGACCAAAATAGGTCATAATGGAATATAGTACTCATAATATAAGCCACACACAAAAGACATGAAAAAATAAACAATATTTAAATTCAGATACATTAACAATGATCTAACACAGATATAAATAATAACAACTCAGACGAAAGGGATGTAAAATAACAACTCTTGCTTCCAATGACTTTCGAAATTACTCTCATTCAAAATTTATACAAACAAAAACAATAACATATAATACAGATACCAAAGAATAAGAAAATAAAAAATTTGTTAGTTTTAATTTATCACAGTGTGGATATTTTGTTTAATGCACCTCTGGACCAGGATTCACTCATGTCCGGTCTCGCGCTCTCTCACAACACACTCAAAAAGAACTGCCGAATAGGCATCTTAATCCCTGACATCTTCAGAACTAATTTTCCAATATATCAGAAGAATTCCTGGTTTCAATATCACTTTAAGTAACTCAATCTCTGAGAAGGAGAGGGACTACAAACAGCCTTACGTTATAAAATCCAGTGCATGCCAGAGAGAGAGACGAGAAAGTTTAGATGATTTCATTATTTGACCTTTTTAAAAATATTTACTCGTTTTGTCTGAAGGTTTCACGTTCATTCAGAATTTGAAATCGACTTTTGGTGTTTTATCTGAAGATTGAAATGTCTTGATTGTTGAGATATATTACTTTATTGGATTAACTTATGATATCAGCATCAAAATGACCAAATCTTTTTCCTACGCACTGACGCGCTTAAAATAGGCTCTTACAAGTTCAGAACGCTTGTCCAACTATGCAGCACAACCATGTCGGGATGGCTGTTGCGGGACAAATTTTGCAATAATAAGAACGATGAAAAATTCACTCGTCGACCAGGAATACCAGATAAGGCCATCGAACGCGACATAAACCTGAGCCGGTTGGAACATGGCGATGCAATGGTAGGATCAAGGTATGCATTATTGGGAGACGGGTGTGGCGTTTGCTGGATACTCGATCTATTAAAATTAAAAGTGTCCGTGCGTTACCCCGCCTGACACGCGAGGACAAACCAGAAGAAAATTTGGCAATCTCTTCGGTAGTAGTTTATTCTAAGAGATACTTTCTCAGCGATGGCGTACCTCTACGCGAGAAATCGTCCCTATCATTCCCCCAAAATTCAATGTGACTCGAAATTCAGCGGCGGAGTTCAACTATCAGACCCTTGAGAGTTGTAAGAATGGTTATATAATGATTGTTAAGTGCGAAAGCGCTATATTATCATTCCCGTCATTCTTCTATCTCGATAAAGCCATGTTATCTGAAGACCTTTGGGATGTTTATGATATAGAGAGAGATGATATAACAATGTTTCGGCGTCGAAGATATCAGAGATACGACCGTTCATGGAGAAGAAGAAGATATCGATCATCGATGCAGAGGAGGAGAAAGTACCGGGGCAATCGCCGAAGGCATCTCAGCAAGTACACAAGGCCATCTCATCATAGTGTTATATTTGCTAATGAGAATACCAAGAAGTTTTTTTTAATAAAACCTTGTTTACTGTTGATTTAACTCTAAATAATGTAAGTGAAGCTGAACAGAATATTTAAAATTATTTAAATACTACTAATGAAAGTTTATTATATTTAAAGGTATTTGCTTAACTACTTGTATAGAGGCTAAAAAATCTCTATCTTCTTATTTGTAGTCTTTCTTTAAATCTGATCAATTTGCTACTTATGGTATTGAGTAAGACGAGGCTAAGTGCAAAGAGAACAGCTGACATTCTCCCTCCTAGACCAGTCTCGAACTTGGTCCTCTCGCTTTCTAGGCGAGTGCTCTACCTCTGAGCTATGAAGAGCTATATTTTAAAAATAAGAATTAATATTTGAACAGTATTTTTTTACATTTTATATCAAACAGATTATAGATTCCATCAAATCTTGTGTATTGAAGCACTATAAATTTGAAGAGAAACAACAGAAGTCCTTTTGGTTGAGCGAGGCATTTAAAGAAACTTTTGAACCATTGAAGGTGTTTAAGACGACTGTGGATAATTGTAAAGGAGGATGGGACCAGGTTTGATTTCACTACTTTTCCTTTCTTTGTTTCTTAGTTAAATATCTATCTTTTGTTACTATTAAATTAATGATACATATATTTGGTTTTTTAATATTATATAATAATTATTGCAATGAAAAGTCATAGTATTAATATATACTACTACTATACTATACTATACTAATGTTCCATGTTATGTTCATGTGTAACTATATTGTGAGAAATATAATTTCACTGGCGGACGAGTATAGTGATTGGTTCTTGTGTGTAACAGGGCGCAATCTGAGAGAGTCTTGAGAGGATGAATTAGGAGAATGGCGAAGCAGGAGATAGATGTGAGAAGGGTGGAGGGGCTGAAAGGTAAAGGTATCACCTAATGAACAACGTGGTACATAATGTGTAGGTGAGATTCCTCGCCACTCAGTTAATTGGGTATGTTAGGATCGGTTTGTAAAGGGAGCAGCTGATATGGTTGTAGTATATAACATATGTAATTGTTCTGAGTTTAAAATGCTTTAGGGTTATATGTGGCCATGCATTCTTAGCTTGGGTGTCAAGGTGAGCATTGAGTGGATACCTCGCGTAGTGAGTGAATTCTGGTTGGGTATTCCTGGTGGCGCGGATTGTATTACAAGAGTGTTGTTTGGTCGCAGTTGGGCTGCACCGTGAGCTTAAGTAGTTGTCTGTTGTAGAGTTGAGGAAAGTCCGTGTGGATTTTTGGGGTTGTGCATGTTCCGAGAATGTGGCTTGTTAGAGGAAGGTGGTTGTCTGGAGGGTGGCAAGGAAATGTTGTATTACAGAATCATGATTTTGTTGAACTATATAGCTGGTGAAGCCCCAAGAAGGAGGTTTGAGTCTGTGGTGGCGTGAGATGCAAAGGGACTAGTCCTAGGTGAGCGGCGGTTATTTAGGGTGAGTCGCTCTACAAGTGTGTGTAATGGTCGGATGGGTATGTTGCGGGTGTTACTGGTTAGTTTTGGAAATTAGCAATGGTTGTGGCATCCTCTTATCATGTCCAGGTGTTGTGTGTCTATGTAGTGAGGAATTTTTGGTTTCTCGTTGTTATGGAGACGGTTGTTCGAATGTGGTGTTTTGTTGGATACTGGTGTCATATAAGACCGATAGTTCAGATTTACGATCTAAGAGCATAAGTCTCTAGATTTTGTGTCATTTGGGTGAGGTTTCTTCTAGTGATTTTATGTCAGTAGTGGGTTCCAAGTTAGAGAGGCGAAGTTTAGAGTCGGGCGATAAGGTGTGGATTGTTGATATAGTGGTGGATGTTTTGTTTATTGTTTGTGAAGTCTTGTTCAGACAAGGATTGTTTTGATAATTGAAAAGTATTGCTTTAGCGATCACTAAAAAGATCGCTTTAGCAATCAGAAGAAAGCCATTGCCTTAATTGCCTATGTAGAATGTAAGCCAATTGTTATTGATTGGTTAACAACAATCAAATATCTTATCTCCTTCTTAAATGGCCAGCTTCCTGATTGACTTTTAGAACATAAATAAATTAGCAATTTTATAAATAAAAAAATATTTAGTAATTTTCCGGTATGGTTATTTTTGGCTATACGGATGAAAACTTTTGGAATTTGGTTGATTATTAAAAATAAATTTTTGTTAATATTACGAAGAACATTATTTTTTGTTTTACCTTTTGGCGGCAAATTTTGCTTCAAAATCGTACATTCACCACACACCACCACACATACATACAAGATGACGCAGAATCTATAACAGGTCGGATTGAGTTTACTGTAATTTTAATTATTATTTGATTACATTAGTTGCTTTTATATGACCAGACAACTTTACTACACTCTCATTTATTCTCTCATTTAACTCTGTTTCAAATTCAGCACACACAAACATCTCTTACTGAAATATATGTTCATTTTTTCATTGAATATATAGTAGTATATAAGGATATACTATTAAATATATTATATATATATAGTATATATATTATATATATATATATTATATATATATATAATATATATATATATATATAATATAATATATATCATATACTAATATACTTTATATTATATATATATATATATATAATATATATATATATATATATATTATATATAAATAATATATATATTATATATACGTTATATAATATTATATATATATAATATATATCATAGAGTTAAGTATATATAATAGTAATTGTACTATATATAATATATATATTTATATATATATATATATATATATAAAGTATATATATGATATACTATATTGTATATTTATTCATATTTAATATATTGAATAGTAGTAAATAAGGTATAGTATAAATATATATATATATATATACTTAGTAGTAAATTTAAAATTGAACGGTTAATGTTTGATGGGTATATAATGGGTCTATATATATTATATAAGGCGGTATAGAGGATTCGTTAGATTGTTTGAAGGAAAAGAGAGAGGAGGAAGAAAAAAGTAGGCCACATGTAAATTGGATTAAGGAGAGCGAAACATCTGAAGCATCAATTAAAAAGTGCTGTATGAAGTATTTTAATATATTTTGGGTTAAAAATGATGTATTAGTTATATATATATATATATATATATATATATGTATATATAGTTAATTATAGGGGATAAGGGTTTATGATTATTATAAGGAAAGGTTTGCTGGAAGTTATAATAAAGGGAAGACACAGAAAGAAATTACTAAACAGGTGTTCCCATGGGCGTAGGACGGATACCTGCGACAAGGACGGAGGAGGTCACGATGAACCAGATTTAGGGAAAGGGAGGGAAAGGGATGAATGAAGGATCAGATACACTGAAAAAATCTGGGGGCTCTTCTGGAAGGAAGCGCGGAAAGTATAGAGAATGAGAATAAAGGAATCTGCTTTTAGAATAATGAATAGGGATGGTGCTTTGTGACTGATGAGATGGGATAGGGAGTGTGATTGGAAAGAACACTTCGAAAATCGCACACGGAATGTTAATATTAACTGGTATATGAGAGAGAGTGGTAATAATGGGTGAATTGTTGGGGCAGGTTTGGGATGGTTAGAGGAGAGGAATAGGCTAATTTTGGGAGGGGCCATGAGGTTATTAGTTAAAGGAGGAGGTAATGGTGGATAGGGTTGAGAAAGTAAGAATGGTTAAATCTGAGGTATAGATGAATCTAGTGAAATGACAAGAGCGGAGGCGAGAGATATGAATTGTAATACAATTTCAGCGTTTTGTGGTTTTAATAACATCAATCTGAGAGGTTTAGAGGGTATAGTTTCCAAGGGGATGGGAGGGAGAGCGTTATAAGTAACCACTTTTGTACTAAGGGGGACGGTAATGGGTAGTTAAAATGGGGGAACTGGTAGAAATTAGTAGTGAGGGGGGGAAGTGAACGTTTATTGAGTGTTAAGCTAGGGAAAGAAGTTTATATGCTGGGTTATTTTTGGGGTCGAAAGAGTGCGTCGAGTTGTGGACTGAGGGAGGGCTGATTCGGCTGCACATTTGGGAACAAGGGGCGTGCGCTCATGGGGGCGAGTCGGTTAGGGATGAAAAGTGTTGGATCAAATCTCTTTAACATTTTTGCATTGGACGAACAAAATGATTGAGAAATGAGAGGAGAAGAAGAATATAATTGTATTTAGGATAAATTTTTAATTTACGTCTTCGTAGTTTACTGACCATAGGGATAGCATATCTCAAACTCAAAGCAGCTGATTTTCACGTTCTGCAAGATAATTGGTTGTTGGGTGGTTAGGTTAGAATACAAACTTGAAAGGCTTGAATTTTATTTTTTTTATTTTTTTATTATATAATGGAGTCATGTGTGGTTTTGAGGATTTCCAAATAATTTATTTTAGTAAGACAGCGTTTGTGTTATGATGTCTCCTTGGTTATGTTCAGATTTGTAGTATTATTTGGCATGGTCGCCCTGATTGAAACGCAATTTGGAGGTGTGGGCGGAGCTGGCACTTAATTAATTACCGGGGATGTGGACCGGAGAGAATCGGTTGTTTTCAGAGTGAGATGGTGAGAATGGAGTTGCAGGGAGTGTGCAAGGGGCTTTGGGCTTTCTTCTTTCGGCACTATTATCATGCGCGGATGATTTGTTGTCATGTTCTCCTCTGTGTGGCGAATCTGGAAGAGAGTTGAGCCATGGATTTTGAGGTAGAGAGATTTTTGGCCAGTGTGTGTGAAAGGTAGGGGCTTTGATTTAAGTAACGTTGTGTGATAACGCCGCCCTCTGTGGTATGGTTTGTTGTGTGGACAGCACCTTACCCCAAAGTTGGGAAGGGTGGCAGGACCACTCCTCAGTGTGAGTTTGTTAGCACTGGTGAGCAGCTTAGAACAAGTGTCTGAGTTTAAATAATTTTGGTGGGGTTCTATGTGTTAGATGAGAAGGGAACGGACGATGCAGAGTGTAGTGGAAGGAGTTGTGAATGCAAGGGAAGGTGAAGCTCGTGCCAATTAAAAGGATGCGGAGTATAAAGGGAAAGAGTGAATGAACAAATTATACAGGATATAAGTCTTGAGTGTGCTAAGTAAGTATCTTACGTATCGATGATATAGGTTATATGTTATAGTTTATATTACCATGTGTTATTTGTATCAGTATAGTCGAGACGTATGCGTCTGGATAAGAAGTATATAGATTACTAAATAAGTTTCAATGTGTTCAAGTATTATATATGATATAATGTCAACACATAACCTTAGTGTAGGTAATGTGCTAGGTGTGTGTACCGTTAAGTGAATCTGAATATACAGTTCGGTATACATGAATAAACTACTACTTAATTTAAGATGAATAGATATTGAGTTAATATGAGAGGAGAGGAAAATGAGGGTATACAAATGATAGATAAAATAAATGAATAAAGTATGTTATTGAGATGGTGTTTTGGTCATGTGTATGATATAAGAGATATATAATTCAGGGTTCACCACTTTGGGAAAGTCAGGGTAAGTCAGATTGTGAAAAATAATTGGATCAGAGGGTAAGCTATGTTGAGAGGCGTGTGATATAGATAATTGCTGGAATGTCAGGGTAGAGTGCTCAAAAAGAATGTGCTCTAGTGTGGAGATTAACGACCAGGCTTGGTTAAAATTATGCACACCGACATTATGATGAGAAGAGGATTAATTTCCGATAGGGTACCGCGTAAGGATTACAAACTGTTAATGTCGAAGGATTGAGATGATATTTATTGTGTTGTCTTTACTGGGTCTAATGTGTGGAACTGAGAGAATAGGATAATATAAATGTGATAATAGCTAGGAATATAGTAAGAAGAGAATGGCGGATGGGTATGTCGTAGTGGATATGGGATGAGGCCATATCTCGTGATTGTATAGTGCTACTTCCACTTCCTGTTGTGTCGCCTTATCTATTGTGAGAATTCACGTGATATACCTACCTTTTACCTTCCTATTTGGTTGCAGAGTGTTAAGTATGCTCCCAAATGTATCTAGTGCTTCCGAGTGTCAAGGTGTTGGTATCGTCTCATGGCAATGTGTTTAGACTGTACTGACTTATGATTAAGTCTGTTAATATGTTTTTTTCTTTTTAGGCGAAAGTTATACTTTTTGAGGGTGTTTTTTTTTTTTGAGTTTGACGAGGTACAGCTCGGATGATTGTTCTCCAGGTTAGTTTTGGTGCAGTTCTTCTGAGGTTGTACTCTCTTGATATAGTACTCATTATATAAAAATGAGCCTCAAGCTCAACATAAGCATTTATACATGGTTTACCGAGAACGGAGTGGGGGCTGTGTACAGTGCATAGCGTGAGCATATTGTGTCTTCATTTCTTTTTCAAGAACGTTTGTACACTCGCATGTCTCGTATTCTTCATATGCTTATTATCTATTTTCTACTGGATGCTAGGTATTTCTGAACAGGCCTTACCTCCCCCAAAGTACTTAGAGCCGGTGCTAAACAAGACGGAAACAAGGCGAAGACAAACTTTTAGAATGCAGTATAAAGATATGTACTGACCAAACTTGAATGCCAGACTGTTCAAATCAAAAAGACAGAAAAGATATTAGGAATGTTAAAATATTCAATGAGAAAATGCTTGAAATTTTGACTGAACATAACTCCTTGCATGACAACAACAGGTATTCATCAGACCAGAAAAGGACGTCGAATTTGACGGGTATATGACAATTCTATTAATGTTGTATTTAGAGAAATTAAAGGCACCCGCGTAGATGAGTATGCTCCCGTTTGCCTATAATAGATTTTGTTAGGTTTGAAGCTCTTCTACTCAAATAAAATTTAAGCAACGGGAGTTAATCTAATAATGTGGTACTAAATAACCTGCGAAATTGCCTTTGTTGGGAATCGCATGGTTTTATACTTTTCTAATTAATTATTATACATTTTTTATCATTGTGTTTGTTTTGCAATTTTATTCTGTTCTGCTATTAGTTTAAATATATATGAAATAATCTCTTTCTATTATTTTCAGCAATTAGAGTTTGAATAAGTTTCAATTTTTTCGCTCTTTTTAAACATTTTAAATAAAACTTTCATCTTATTTAAAAGGGTTCCAAGACTCTAGAATTAATTAAAATATATACAAGATCTTACAACTTCAATAGACATTATACTTTTAATCTTCACAACTAAAATTAAAGGCATTAACCCAATGTTTGTTCTCTAGTGAAGCTGAGCATTCTTTCTCAATGAAGGAGGAATCCGACAATGCATCAAAAACAACCTTGGACAACAATATTTCAACAACTCGCGGTACACTGGCCAGAGATGCTGGTCTATTCATGGTCGCTCGCCACAGAAAGAGGGAACGAAGTTGAAAGGCAACGACTTCTCATGACAGAAGCGAAGGATATGTATAAATAGTTAGATTCATTTTCATTCCTATAGTGAAAGAAAGTATGGAGTAAAAAGTTGTCTTATTCATCTCGCGCTTATACTGTGCCAGCAAATTGTGAATAGAAGAATCGCCCATAGGAGATATTAGTAGAAGAATTCGTTCAGATTTGGTCAAACACAGCATAACACGTAAGTATACGAAGCAGATTATAAAACAGGGTGTGTAAAATAACAACAAACTGATGCGTCTCAGGTCCATGTCAAGAAAGGTGCCTCCTTGGGGAAGCGAAAGAAGATGATTGTAATATCAAAGTTGAAGGGTTCGGTATTTTCTCCAATTGGTACAGAGGTAATAGAATACAACTCGTCAAACAATCATACCGAGATTTATACGAGAATAACATTCATTGGGATGAAGGAGTAAAAGTTAATTGTTTAAATCTCCGCTATTGTAATTTATATTACTTTCTTCAAGCTAATCTCACCGCGATGGGAAATACGCCTATTCACCCTACGATTATCTTAGTCCAAGACTTATTTATACCTATATGCTTTTCCTCCTTTGTATAAATTTTATACTTCATGACCATTTTCATTCCTGTGAAAGAAAGTAAAAATGGATCGTGACGCTTTTGGGTATACTGGGTGCTAATGGGGGTGATAATTGTATAGGGAGTTTAGAAAATAGCCGTATAAAAAAGAGCATATGATTTTATAAATTATATACCACTAGGCTCCAAACAAAATGTACTAATTTCTAAATAGGGTTATGATTTATCTTCATATAATGTGTTATTGATGATATGAAGATAAAAATCTTAAGTCTTTTTTGACTTTTAATTTATAAGATATTATTGCCTGAATCTTTACACGGGTCAGGGAAAATTTGCAGAATTGGTCAGGGAAATCAAATTCAAAAATTTTATGTGAACCCTGTATACTATTATAACATTGTATTTATTATATAATTTTAAAAATATCATATTGAAGTATTATATATATATATAATATATATAATATATATTATATATTTATTTCGTTTACTCTATAAAATGCCAATTTTTTTACGTTATAATAATTACAAAACATTATTAATAATATAATAGAAATGCTTTCATTAATCTTTAAATAGTTACCAATTGTAACAGCTTGAAAATAGCCCTCGTAGTTTTTTTTAATATAACATATATATATAAATATATATAAAAAATTATTGTATATATATAGTATATATTAGTGATCTATTATTATTATTAAATGCTATTTTTAATCTTATCGAATAGATTGTTGCATAATTAATTATTAAAAATAAGATATATAATATATATATATGATACAATTTTACCAACTGGATAGGTTATTAAAAAAATATAAAATTTGCCGTAAATGGTTATTATACTATATATGTTTATGTCTAGTGTAAATTATTATAATTTTAGGTTATATGTTATAAATATTTCTAATAGCATTAATATAATTGTTTATGTAAATTTGGGCTCTTTTATATTCATTTATTATTATTTTTTTATATCTCAGGCTCCTCTCCTATAATTTATTATAACCAACTTCCACTCAGAAAAAACTCCATTGCTTATCTTTTATTGTATATATATATATATATATATATAATATAGTATATCATTTATTCATTTTAAGAGCTAGTAAACTATATTAGTGAGAAATCACTTTAATCAGTGTACTAATTAATTTATTACATAGAAAAATTTTATCAGTATACATAACTTTTTATGTATATAAGTTAGAAATACCTAATCGATTTTCAATATTATTTCAATCAAATGTGATATATTATTATAAGCTTATACTTACAAGTACTAACTTATATATTATATTATAACTAAGTTTATAAAGAATACTTACCAGCAATATCTACCCGAAGGACTTTGTCTCCAAATACTAGTGTATGTGTAATTATGAATAATGTAAAGTGAGGAGCGGTAGCCAGTATAGATGAGATAATATTTTATATTTTCATAGCACTCCTATTGCTATAAATTTAGACTAGATTATGGTGTGACTACTATTTACTCCATTATAGTATGAAGTGTATCTACCTAAACCTAAGTTACTTCTCTGCCAGTCTCTAAGTAGCCTCATTCACGTTTACTTATATAGACCCATTAACTATCCTCATGAGTACACAACGATAAGTACATATCTCGGTCCATTCTGTTGAACCTAGGTATCTAACTCAATAATAGTTCAACTACCATACTTATATATTAATGAGACTTCAACAATTTCCATAAAAGAATCGTTTCATTATTTTGATAGCTTACTAATAATATAGTACATATATATAGATAATGCCATTATTATAGAACTATAATATGACATTAACTTGATCTGACCTTTTAATATAAAACTAGATGGTGCGCTAAATGTCATAGTAGCCAAAATGTATATATAATGAAATCAGTAGACATTTTCTCTTTAAGACAATATTCCTTTTAATCTTTAATTAAAATAACTCTATATTATATCAGGTAATAGTAAAAAATTGTCGGCAGTGGCGTGATAAAGGGGGATCGGATGTTATACTGAGTTTGTCGCGATAATAAGAGAAAAATGGAAAGCGCCTTGAAATTTAGATGGCCTGTGTTATTTATAAAAAGTCATAAAGCCACTGGAAAACCATTTCCTCGGTACTACACTGTCCTCGAAACTCATTACGCCAAGTGTTTGAATATATAATCGCTTTTCCTTGAGCAAGGTTCATATTTTTAAGACCTTCTGTTTAGGAATTATATAAAGAACCTACGATGTCAGTGCTGATCATTTTAATATAACTTAACTTTTCTTGCTGAATTTTTTATAGTCTCATGCATAATCCTCAAAGACCAACTGTTTATATAAAATATTGGAATCTTTGTTGTTACATCGTGTATGGTTCTTATCCTATATTATAGACTACATACTTAATGTTATATATATTAGATTATTATTTGTGGATTCTTTAAAGAATATTACACATTAGACAAATTTTCCTCAATCTTCGCAATTTGTGCATTATCATTTGCACTTGCAACTCTCACATGTACTCCGATAATTCTATGTTCTATTATGATGTTCTTTGCCTCATGAGGTAGTTTACGACCCATAAGAATTTATGTTTCTTTTCGTCTTAAGAATCTCTTAGGTGTGTTGTGGTTGACAACGATATATACTCCAGTAGACTTCCTCTCTAGACCACAACTGCTGTAAGTGACAAACTTCGAAGGAAGTGTAATCTTTTGGAGCAAGAGTGTGTGTCTTTCCTTTAATATGGTTAATGAGACATACGCAAGGATCTGCGAAAGAAGAACTTTCAGTCAGAGCACTACCTCGTGTGCCTTACCTTTCATTTCAAGGTGAACTTCTCTAACTACCCGCTCAATTAGAATTCCATTTTATAAGATGAATATACTAACGGATAATGGCATCTTTCAAAAATTAATTATGTATAATTTAATATATACCTAACCCTAGTAGGTTTCAACTCAGAGACTCGCGATACGGACCTCCCTCAACGTATGTTATAGGTATATATATCTTCATCTATAAGTGAATTATCATCCCTTATGGTGACCAGGCTTATACACACCTATAATATAAACCCCATGATCCACTCATAAAATATACTTATACTCACTCTACCTTTACCCCATATTTCTAAATATTAGCGCAACCTTTCTTTACTATTTAAGCTCATCTGTACTATATTATTATACTTTTCACATTTCTTTGACTTGCTATTGACAAATTATATTATATATCTGAAAAACTTAATGAAGCTTATTTGGTTGATTGTGGGAGCTGCCTCGACCTGATAAGGCCATCTGAATTAGATAGAAGGGTGGCCCCGATTGGCACTGCCAGGGCAGCAAATGGGGGCTGTATAAGTATTTATAATAAAAGGATGATTAAAATTGACTTGGGGTTAGGGAGGATTTATGACGTACATGCCTTCACAGCAGATATTAAATTTAACGTTTTCGGCATGCCTTTCCTAAAAACTTACGGCTTCACCATCGACTTTTAAGTGCTATGCTATTATTTATTAGACTCAAAGACCAAACGCAGTATTTCTCTTAGTAATGAGGCTTCTGCCTTTTCTTCGCATGTAAGAAACTCTCTTTCCACTAACCGCCGTTTCTTTAAATATACCCCTTTGCGAATATGAAATAATTAACGATTTAATTAGGAAATACCAAGTCTTATTCCTAAATCCTTATGAAGCACCTAATTTAAATTTAAAAACTGAACAGCTCGCTAGATGGCGGTTTATATGTGCAAAATACAGGAAGAAGAGAGGCGTGGCTTATTTTGACAGCTGTGGGAATGACTTTGTTGCTCACTCACAACTCGGTGGTAATGAAACTATGGGGGATGGAGGGAGGGGGAGGAAGTATAAGAGAGATTGATAAGTAGTGGAAGGGGGGGTGAGATTAGAGACGCTGTTGATAGCAAGGGTTGGGAGAGGAGAGAGAGGAGTGCCCTTTAAAAGAAGAGAATTTATATGCGAGTTGGCGGCACTACCCATGAGGCCGCGACCAATGTAGAGGGTCAAGGGCGCCGATAAGCTAAGGAGTAGAAGGTATAGGCAGCCGCATCTTTTGAAAAGGCCAAGAAGGAAATCAATAAATTATTGGACGCGGGGGTCATTTCGCGGGGGAGAAGCGATTGGGGTTTCCCAACTAGCTTCTTGTCAAAGTCGGACGGCAGAGTTCGTTTAGTCGTTGATCTGAGGTTATTAAACCAGAGATCAACCTCTGACAATTTTACTCTGCCTAAGATTAAAGATATCATATTGCAATTGCAACATTGTAAGGTTGCTAACACGGCTTGATCTCCGGCAGGCTTACTATAATGTGCCAATCAGCGAGGAAACAAGGAAATATTTCATTATTTCCTTTTGGTAACTACAGTTTTAACTATTTAATACAAGGGCATAAGTGTTCGTCTAGTGTCCTCCAGTGGCTTCATGTCGATTCACTTTTGGAAACTACCAATGGCTCAATTTATTTTAGATGATATTATTGAGAGTAACAAAATGGGTCAACCTGTTCGCAATTGTTTGCAGAAGGTTTTTAGAGAGATTGATAGTATATGAAAAGTTTATAGATGAACCCCAAAGAAAAATGTGTACTTGCGTCGGAGAAAACAGATTTTCTATGGTTTCAATTTAGCGAGAAGGGGGGTTAAGCCTAGTAAGGAAAGATCGATGGCAGTAAGTGAATGTTGGAAAGCAACAACTATCAAACAAATTGCAGGGGCATTTCTCGGTGCTATAATAACTTTGCGGAATTAATATCAGTCGGGGGCTCAACTTGTTGCAACCCTAACGAAAATGTTGAAGGGAAAGCCCCCGCCTCCAATAAAAGGATTTCCTGCGGAGTGGAAGCAAGACGGGCATTTCAAGAAGGTTGAAGCGGCGATGGTTGAGCGCCCACCTATTGTCGTTCGCCGTGGCGTGACAAAAACTGCAGTGTACCTATATATACATCGAAGGTAAGCGAGCTTACTATGAGCCAGCGCACTGTATGGAGGAAATAATAGACAAAGATTGTTCGCACTTTCCAGTGCGATAGTGCTAGCTGAGGGTGGAAGTGGCCTACGAAGTTTGGTTAAGGAGATTACTAATGCGTAATAACAGTTGTACAAAAATATCTCTTACTTATTGGCAAATCAGGAAGGTCAATAATCTTGTACCAGTAGAAGAGGGTTAATCACCAGCTTATGGCAAAAAAGAGTGCCCAAACTGTTCATATATGAATATTTTTTGGTGAAGCTTTTATTGAACGCCATTGCAAATTTTGACATTGAATTGTTAAATTGGTCTCTACAGGCTAAAAGTTAATATTTGCTGCGATAATTTTTGACAAGATTGGCTTAAGACGAAAGAGATAAGATCATAAGAGGCTGGGGAGTTGGCCAACTTGCAATTTAGCTTTGTATAGATAGATGGGGAGTGGCGCGTGCCCAAGAAATTGGCCCATGGAAACGGGCAATTACATTGGGGGAGGACTTAGTGAATGGATTCTCATGAATTCCATTAGGAAAGGATTATGCCTTTTAAATCGAAAGTTAAAAGGAAAAAATTTGCTGGATATTATAATAATAATCATATAATAAAAATAAATAAATAGAGGATAATATAATAAAATCAATTATAATAAATAAGTAATAATAATATATAATAATAATCAATTATAATAATAATCATAAATATCATAATAATAATAATAATAATAATATAATGAGAATAAAAATAAAATAATAATATAATAATAATAATATAATAGATAATAATATAATAATAATGATAATAATAATAATAATATAATAATAATAATAATAATAATAATAATTAATAATAATAATAGGATAATAATAGGTAATAATAGCGAAGCTGGTGATGATATGACTTTGATTGATTTGTAATAAATACTATAACTTACAGTAAAAAAGGATTAAATGGAATGATGAAGAAAATTCAGGATGGTGTAGATTTCAAAGAGATAGCTATAGAAAAGGAGACTGATGGTCATATAAGAGACCTAATAAAGGGGCTGAAAACTAGTGGGTTAAAGGCCTGCCTGTTACAAGGAGTTCATCCATCGGGGCGAGGAGCTGTCCTTGGCGGTTGACATCTCCACAGGCACAGCTAGAATATTAGTACCGGAGAATCTGGTGGATGATGTCATAGAAATAGCATAATACAGATCACTGTGGGAAATTAAACGACCTTGACTGTTCTAAGAGCGGATTTCGTCTTCAGATTAATGCATAGTAGAGTAAAGAAAGTTTATACAGAGTTGTGACGTCTGGTCAGAAAGAACAAGAGCGTCTAGAAGAGGATATTCCAGATTCGCAGACTTTTAAGGAAGTCTCGGAAAGTTCGAGCACCCTTACACGTGGATTTTGTGTAAGCTGCCTATAGTATGGGGATTCAATTAGTCGTGCTTTGGTTTTTTATCGACAGATTTTAGTAAATTATCTTCGCCTACTGTTAAACAAGGTGAATGTAGAATCAGTGTTAATATTTTAGTGAGCGAAATATTTCCGTTCTGTGGCGAAATCAAGAGACTCATTTCGGATCACGGAGTCAGTTGCACTGCCAATTAATTTTAATGACGCGTATGTAAACCTACTCGGCATAGATTAAGATTGTACAACGCTAGCTCAGCAAAACGTCAACGGGCCAAGCGAAACATTAAATCAGCTCTCATAGTGACAACTAACGGTGTATGATTAATGAGTAGGAGAGAATGAGGGTCTAAAAGGCTGAAATTTTGCCTTGGGCCTGTACTGTTTGAGATTAAGCGCTATAAATGAGAGGGGGTTAGATCCAGTGTGCTTATGTTCGGGCAAAGTTTATCAGTGCCAGGAAGCTTATTGCAGAAGGAAGGACTCGTTGCAAAGTGAACCAAGATACCTATTTTAAAAACTAATGGCGTTAATATGTAACCCCTCGCGCACCACCCGGTTAGATATAAAAATAAGATTATCATTTGTTCCGAAAATTTCTCACAAAGGAAGGCCGTGTTTAATAAGAAATCAACAAATATAATATCAGGAACTTAACAGAGGTACTCGGGACCTTTCAGGGTGCTACGGATAAAAAAGAATAACGTTTATATTTTGAAGCATGGGAAAGAGGTAATGTCAAAATTTAAGATGTTAAGAATCACCAAATTTTAATTTTTTGCTGACGCTGGAACGCAAGAGAAAAATAAGCGTTAAATAAAAAAAAAATATTATAATATAATAAAGAAAACAAATGATAAATAAAAAATAACGAAAAAAAAAGAGAGGAAAAGGGGGGGGGGCTTCTTAGTTCTGCATGCCAATTCTTAGTTTAGACAGTAATCTAAGTGGTGATAAGCTTATCCTTCAATAAAAATGGTCTTCTTGTCACCTATATAATTGCTACGGCTGAAGCGCGCCATGCTGCTAAACACTAATAGTACGTAAATAAATTCCCATCATGTTCTTTACAAAATGTCACAGGAAGGGTTGTAATAGAAGAGAGTTGGAATAGTCAAACCCCCCGAGGTGGGGTTAAGAAGGTTCTTTTATGTATTATGCAACAATGTACTGTAAAAATAAATTTTAGCTATTTCTTTATAATAAGATTAAAAATCTCAAAAAAAAACAAAATAAAAAAAAAAAAAAAAAAAAAAAAAAAAAAAAGTGTAGTGAATTAATAGCACACTATAATAACTATGCATACTTGATATATGCATTCGTACATTAAATTTTAACTATATTGTATTATATAAGGAAAACATTTAACGACTCTTTGTGTGGGGCACGTTTCAATGTATGGATAGTCGTCGGAAACGTCGTCCAAAAGGAGTGCTGGGGTGTGATGAAATAAAGAGGAGTATGATCTCATGTCTTAAGAAGAGAGGTCGTGTTGAGTGTCGGCTTTGTTAAAAGGCCGGGAAATTGCTGTTTTGATTGTAGATAATATTGTGTTTTCATACTTCTCGATAAATCTTTTAATGACTGTGAATAGTCCTATTGTGATTAGGGATTGATTGGCATTATTAGTTGTTTTTTTAGGACCTGATACTATTATTTACTATTTCATTTACGAATTTAATATTCTTCCGCTAGTTCTTAAACGCATCGTCCGCATTAGGACTTTATTTATCTTCAAGGGTTAATACATATATATAATATTTATATATATATAATATTAATGACTATATATATTATAGTATATATACTATATATATATATATAGAGTTATATATATATATATTATATATTATATGTTACTGAGGTAGTATATTATATGATACGTAGCGTAGTGGTATATATAAGTATTATATATCTAGTGAATATGATAGTGATTTATAAGTTGAGGTAGTATGTTTTATTTAATATATAAATATATAATATATTATATTTATATACTATAATATATAATATATAGTAATTATATATGTATATGAGTTTTTTTTCTACTCTAAATAACGGCTATAAATAAAATAAAATTAGAAGAATAACTGCAAAGTTACATAGTTTTTTATATTCCTAAATAAAACGAAAATGAAGAGTATATTATGTGGACGTATATAATATTTAAAGGGATGCGGATGCGGGATTTAAAGTAGTGGCGATGCGGATGTTTATTCTTTGAAGTTTGAATTAAATAATATAGTATATATAATATATTTATAGTATATATATATATATTATATATATATATATATATATATAGTATGTATATATATATATTTATATATATATATAGTAATATACTATATAAGTGATGGACATGACATGACATTATTATTATATATATCTTATATATATTAGTATATATATATATATACTATATATATATATATATAATTATATATTACTATTATATATATATATATATATTACTCATATATATAGTATATATTATAATATTTTTATTATATATATTATATTATATATACTATACTATATATATAATAATATATATATATTATATATATATATATATTATATAGTAATATATATTATATACAGAAATCGAAATTCAAAATTACAATTATTCCCATAAACTCCCATGATAAAGATGCCAAATAATATTTATTTTATATGCCTTTAATCAAATGTAGAAAACATCCTCATTTTTCAAAAGAGGAGGCGGATGTCAATTTAGGTGCGGATGTTCCGCAAATGCGGATGTGGATGTCATGTCCATCACTAATTTAAACTGACTTTAATCCAATGTTATAAATTTCGGACCATATTGTGTGTGTGTGCACTGTACTTTTCGTTGGAAAATTCCCGCCAAAAGTAAATCAGATATAATATGACTTTGAACTTAACAAAAGTTTATTTTTGTAATCACAAATACTTTTAGCATTCTTTCTCTCTCGGTACCAAATTTTGAAGGAAAATGCCAAATATTTTTTTATGATCTGTTTTACTATTTGGCTGGAAATTTTCCCTCTAAAAGTACAGTACACACAAGATGATCCGAAAATTATAACATTGGATTGAAGCACTATAATTTTAATTTTATTTATACTATGAGTTGGACCTCATGGACCAAGTTACCCGCAGAGGAGAAAAAAATTATTAAAGAAAGGTGCTTACATTTTGTCATTGAGACAAGTGACCAATTAATGGATAGTAATAATATAGACTTCGCTTGTTTAAACCTAATAGTGTATTATGCCACATGAGACCATATTATAGATATCTACTCAAATTTTTTCTTGATTTTATACAAAACGAAGATATAGACAAAATTGAGTCAATATGAAAAGCTACTTTATGTGAATTGAAAAGAAGAATTCAAATCGGGAGAAATCCCATCTGATCCAATAGAGTTTTATGCAATGGTAGGAAGTTTTAAAGTTCATTTGGAGAAAAGTATTTTGCTGACAATTCTCAATGTATGCTTAACCTGTTCTCGATCCCCATTAGTAATGCATTTGTAGAACGTGTTTTATTTGTTGCAAATGTGAAAAGCAAACAGAGAAATAAATTTAACATCATAACATTAGATTCCATTTTAAGACAAATCCCAATTAGCGTTAAATAATAAATACTATAAAAAACAGGGTTGGCACTAAAAAAAATCAAATGATTTAAATCAACTGATTTTTTATACGTGATTTTTTTTTTATAAAAAATCTTGTTTTTTTTTATTTTTTAATTTTTTGATTTTTTAGGCAATTTTTTTTTCTAAATTAGTATTTATTCCTAGTTATCACCTGATTAATGATAAGTATATTTCATCTAAAATATAATAAGTAAATTCATCAATGTTGTTTCAAATGATTTTTAATAAAGAAATAAATAAAATTAGAGTACTCAGATATTATACAGTTTATATTTAATTTAAATAACTTAATTATAAACTAAATAATAATTATATTTACTAAACTTATTATTAATTAGGTAATAATTAGGATTATTTATTAATTTTATAAAAATAATTAAAAAATCAATTTGAGCCTATAAAATCAAAAAAATCACAAAAAATCAAAAAATTCAAAAATTTATTTTCTAAAAAGAATAAAAAAAAAAATCCCCAACCCTGATAAAAACTATAATGCCACAGAACACATGTTGTCTTTTTAAAAGCGAGATGTATTTCCGAGGTAATAGCCAAACTCAAAGTATAGAAGGGAAACCAGACAGCAGCGGAGCTATTGAAAGAGAAATGGAAGCTGAGGAGTTTGGTAAGATTGTTTCTGAACTTTTTCAATTAAATAAAGGTAGATAAATTATTTATTTATAACTATTCTTTTAATTTCAACTTCTTATTGTAACAGCTTAGAGTACCTAACAGCTATTTGTTTTTAGTTTAAAATTATTTAATTAACTTCTTATTGTAAGATTACTGATGAACTATTGGACTAATTTTGGATAAATTTTACCTAATCTGTGGCTAAAAATACTCCAAACTATCTGGCAACCTTGATTTCTGAGTGTGGATGTGTATATTATAGGGATGCCGATAAATAAAAAAATATCGATAATCGAAAATTTTAAAAATATCAAATAATCCTCGATACTATCGGTAAAAAAGTATCGATATATCGTTTGAAAAAAATATTTTTCAAAATTTAATTTTTTTTTGGTATTAATAAAGTAAAAAAATATTGTTCCATATATATATACTATATATATTAATATATGATTATATATATATATATATATATATATATATAACTATATATTATATATATATATATATATATATATTTATATATATATATATAATATAATATATATATATATATATATATATATAGTATAATATATATATATATATATATATTACAGGCAGGGCTGCGGAGTTCGTAAATAAATTTTTCGACTCCGACTGCGATCCTGGAAAACTAAATTCAAAATTTGGATTTTCGACTCCGACTCGACTCCGACTCCACTTAAACAAAAAATTTCGACTCCGACTCGACTCCGCTCCACTTAAACAAAAGATTTCGACTCCGACTCCGACTCCGACTCCCAGCTTTTTGGAAAATCTCGACTCTGACTCAGTTTAGTGCTTACAGAGTTACAGTAAAACATTTTTTTTGTTCAACTATTTCTTTTTTCGCTTGCTTTTGAGAATAAAAAACTATACAACTTTTCCCAGTGAATTTAATTCCAAATGCTATACGGTAAAATACGTAAAGACATAAAGTTGCAGGCGCAACACATGACAAAACAAATATATTTCAGTTTCGGAAACAATGTATAACGTATTATTATTGCAAATTATTTTTGTTTTGTATTATAAAACAGCCTTATAAAATTAACCG
>JABUQX010012509.1:0-7500 GCA_015478945.1 Trachelipus rathkii
AGATTAGAGTCCGAGTATAGAGAGAGTAAGGATATAAATAATAATATATATATGTAATATATATAGAATTAATAGAGATAGAGTGAAGTATAGTAAGATAGAAGAGTAAATAAGAAGAGAGAAGAGTTAGTAAGTAAGAGGAGATATAATATGTAAGTATTGTATAAGGTATGATAGTATATATAATAATAATAGTCACGATGAGAGAGAGAAGTGAGGTATATAATAGAGTATGAATAGTTGAAATGAAGGAGAGAGATAGTATTATAATATGAAATATAAAATAGATATAATAGAGAGAGAGAGAGAGTGAGATGAATAGTACAGAGTTGTATGTGGAGAGAAAGACATTGTTTTGTTAAAAACAATGTTGTCTTTTTTCTACCAAATAGGTATCATTATTTTATATTTTCCATTGTTTTTAATTATTTAGACCCACATTCATTTATAAGCCATGGAAAAACTTTTGTTTCGAGGTATAATTCTTTTAATAGTGAGTATAGAATAACTGAATTAATGGTGCAGGATTCAGCTTGCGTATTGTTAAATTTTTCCCTAAGGCAACATTATTAATTAACATACAACAATAAAATAGAAATAAAATATCGTGTTTAACTTAATAGTTAAATACTTAATAGAGCCAAATTGTAAATTATAAGTATGTTTTTTCAATGAAAATTTGAGAAATGAGATTAGTGCTCAGAACAATTTTGCAACGATCAAGATAATCTCTAAATAATTGAGAAACAATTTTCAACACTAGTAAAATATATACCATTTTTGAAAAAATAAAGAAGCAATATTTAAAAAAATCTTTTGAGTCTTTACTGACAAAAACCATGTTCGATATTTTGGCATATATATGATATATACAATATATTATATATATATATACTAAATATATGAGATATATTATAGTATATACTACTATATATACTTAATATATAATATTGATACCTATATTTATATCATATATATATACTCTATACTAATAGTGATATAGTATTTGTATATATAATAAATGTAATATATATATAATATATACTTACATATAAGATAACAATATATATATATACTAATCACTAAATATATATATATAATATTATTATAATAGTATATATATAATAATAGTAAAATATGGTATAGTATAAAGCAGAATATAATATAATATATCTAATGTGTGCTGATGTGTGTGTGTTGTTTAGTGTGCGCGCCGACACATGTCTATACGTGTTGTGGGTGCGTGTGAGTTGGTTTTGTGTGTAAAGCGAGTAAATGGTTGAATTATAAGGGAATAGAAGATTACGAGAATGTGCATTGCAGTTCAGGCGCACGAGCATACGTCCAATGTTTTTTTTATTTTATTAAACCTGTGCATATCCATTTTTGCAATTTAGTTCCGCAATTAAGGCGTGTTGCTATCCTTAACGAAATATTTGTATTTGGATCCAACAATGTCCTTTAATAGATACTTTGTATTTAATAATCGATGAGAGGACAGATAGAGGGTAAAGGGCTGGTCGATCTCCTCTTATGCCTCTTTCTTCATCAGTTTAAATCTGTTACTCGTATGCTATCATATCATTTCCTTTTATGTTTTGGCGCATATACATTCTTGTGAATTTCCATTAATATGTAAGGTTTATTAATATATATAGTTCATATATATATATATATAATATATATATATAGCTAGGAGTATAATATAGTAATATAGTCACTATATATTACTAGAAGACTATTATATATATTATATTATTCTATATTACTATATCATATAAATAATATATATTATATATATCTTATATAATATATATATATAATACTAATATATATCTATATTTACGTGAGTATTAGTAATAAATAGGAACAGATGAAATAAGAGGCATTTATAATATATTTAATAGATAAGTAGTAGGTAATAATATATATATAGTACTTATAGTAGTATATATTATATATACTAATATATATAAATATATAATATATTATCTATATAATTATTTGCCCCTTTAATGTACTCTTACAATCACACGCAATATTAATTTAAAAACTTTTTATTAAAACCACATATTAAGATCATTAAAACAATATGAGGATAAATTGACAATCCTAACAGTTAAGGAACACAAGCTTTCGTTCCTCTCTGGAACCTTTTTCAAATGTTTCTGTCGGAAGTTAGGTTCCAGAGAGGAAAGAAATATTGTGTTCCTTAACTGTTAGGATTGTCAATTTATCCTCATATTGTTTTAATGATCTTAATATGTGTAATTAATAACAAATAGTTTAAATAAATTTGTGTGTGATTGTGAAGTACATTAAAGGGCAAAATAATAAATAAATATTAATTCACTGGCCAACAAAAAAATTTGCGGCAAAACAATTGAAGGTCATTTTATAGGTAACTTGTTCCCTGATTCCGAATCTGACCTCCGTTTTCCTATGATTGGCTCTAGTTTTTGAGATACAGGGTGGTCATAAAATCATTAATAACCAACGGGGATAAAAGTGGGTTGAAAATTAATTCCTCACACCACAAAAACAACGAAAGATATATATCAAATTGTTAATGAGTAAAAGTACATAAAATGCTAATAGGTCAAAAACATTCATTTCAGTACAATGAAATCACAATTAATGGCATACAAATGGCTGTCTATATGATTGTTCTGTGTGCAGAATGGTGGACAATCACGTTGAAAGGGCTCCACACAATAGTCTGCCAACATATGTGTATTCCATCTTCCTTGGTATCTTCTTCCATCACCTTTAATATCTTGATGGAACCTCTCCCATTGTTCCTCACTATAACATCCAAGATTATCCGGAAACCGATCTAAGTGACTATGTCGAAAGTGAACTTTTATGCTCATTTAGCATCCAAATTTTTGAAGTCTGAAAAGCATTTTCTGTACGAGTTCTACATAGTTGGCAAATTTATGGTTCCCAAAAAGTTCTGAAACAACCAAGAAACAAAACTTTCCAGCAGAAGCTTTCAATATCAGTCTGGAAATTAATGAAAATTGTCATCTCTTGAGATTTGGCGAATTTGAGGGCGCTAAAGATTCCAGCTTTGAGGTTTCTCCATACTCAACCCAGGAAAAAATCTGCAAATATATTTGAAACATTCCCCATCTTTGTCTAGGGCCTAACAAATTGCTTCATCAGTCCTATTTTGATGTGGAGTGGTGGGAAATAATTTTTCCCCTGTCAAACAGTGGTTCGTTAATGATATATGATGCACCTAAAGTCATATTTTCCCTAGCAGGCATACAACTTTTTCCCATGGTCTTCTTTAGCCCTACTATATCCCACAAGTCATATGAAAGCAAGGGTACTTAAGTTTATCCGCATTTGCTGCACCAAGTGAGATGTTGACCATATATTCAATCAACGCCATATAGTCCACGATGAGGTGTTCATTAATATCTACAGGCTTTGCAAGAATCATTTAGTATTCTCTTATATTGTTTTCAATTTTTTCCTCTTTCAGGTTTGGTTGAGTGACCTATTGGAATCGATGCAAAACTATTGCCATTGTACAATAAACACACTCAAGCTTTCCTCGTGAACTATCCATAAATCCTCGCCATTATCTTCTGGTAAGGTATTCTTGATAACCGCACATTTTGAGTAGGGAAGTCCAGGGCACGTTCCTAACAGTATACGAGGTTTCTTCAAATGAAAATGGAAGGCAATACTACCATCTCGTTGTCCGAAAAACAATGTTATTCTTAGCATTCGGGTTCCTTGAAGACAGTTTCTTTTTCAACTTAGTCTAGATGGCTAAAAGCTCAGAATCTTGCTTCGAGATAGACTTAACTCTCGTACTAAATCATTAATCTCTTCCTGGGAGAACTGTTGCTGTGTAGAAGTACTTCTTCATATTCACTACCAGCACTATCTGCAAGCACAACCAAAAATCCTGGAATACCTTCTTACTCAGAACAATGCTAGGTCTGGAGTGTAGTGAACACTGGGATGGGACATCGTCGGAGTGTGGTACAGTTCGCCTTGCTGATTCCAAATCCGGATACTCCAATTTACGTTTCTTGTAAATGGCGCCGAATTGGATACCTTTCACATTAACCAAACAAAAATACAATAGTCACTGTGGTGATTCTTTGGCTCCCGCCATACCATAGGCACACCAAAATTTTAAATCTTTTCTTCGTCCATCTTTTCCACTGAAACTAGATTTTCGACACTACGTTTTAACAGACCATAATGGGGACCCAAGACTTATTTGGTCTCCCGAGTTTTCTTCCAAAGTATGCCAGATAATGCCTATGCTTCAAAAGTTAGATAATATTTCTTCTTTGGATTCTCCTGGCAATAATTCACGGCACGGAGATGTAAGCCAGAAATACATTGGGGTTTTCCAACAGGCTCGTTCTGAAGTACTCAATATGAGTTTCTAAAGAAAGAAAGAAAATACACAGTATGGTACAAAGCGTATTGCCCTAAAAGAAATAGTACGATACTATAGAAAAATAGAAATCTAATGAAGAAAATTTGTATAAGAAAGTTTCTAGCATTTTAGCCTATCTTGGAAAATTTACCTCATCTCTGAGGGCAACTTGCAATAAACTATAAATTCGATAAAATATCCTTGGCAGCAAAAACACAAAATTTTTATTGATTGGCCATGAATAACAGCGTTTAAGTGCATTACAAGAGATATATACACTATACTATTAGCTATATATATATAATATATAGACTATATATAATATTAATATAATATATATATATATTATAAGTATATATTATTTGATATGATACTATAGATATTTATATTAGTATATATATATATATAATATAGGTATATATATATATAGTGATAACATATATATATGTAGTATATAATATTAATAATATATACGTAGTTACTGAAACTGATCTCTAACGCCCAGCTTTTTGGTATGAAGGAGTTTTAACGTATCGGTTATGAAACTTGGTATTTGTCTATTGATGAAGTTAAATGATTACCATGCGAGGTTTGGTATCGCTAGATGAATACTAAGGGGTAGCTGCCCCACGAGGACTGAAGCAAATTAGGTGTGCGGTTTACGATCCGCACCCACCCCTTTTTTTTTCAAGCTATCCAATTCCAGAACGAAGGATAGGCTTAATTGAAGTAAATATTATTATTATTATATTGATTATTTATTATATTATTATTTATTATTAATTTATTATTATTATTATTAATATTATTAGTATTAATTATTATTATAATTATTATTATTTTTATTATTATTAAGTAAATTATATTTATTAATTAATTATTATTATTATTATTATTATTCATTATTAATTATTATTAAAATTCATTATTATTATCATTATTATTATTATTATTTATTTTACTGCGAAGAATCGGATTCTGAGTCGAAACATTCCTGTAAGGAAATCCGTTTTTTACGCACTTCCGAACCCGTTCAGTCTCCGATTCCGGCTTCGACTCCTGCTCCGACTCCAGCTCCGACTTCGGATACCCAATCCTGGTTACCTGCAAACTCACCTGCTACCGACTGGCGAGCACCCGACGTGCCGACTACCGGTTCTGTTTACCAACTCCCTATATTATATTTATTATATATATATATATATATATATATTAATATATATATATATAATATTATATATATTATAATATATATATATATAACATATTAATTATATATTATATATTAATATATATATAAATTAGGTGAAATGACCGAGTAAGCCTACTCCAAGGGATGCTAAACCAGAAATATAGTGGTTAATTTTAAAAAAAACTTTAAGGGGCTCTAGCCGACGGTGGGACAGAAGGGGGGACGAAATCCCCCGTCGTCCGCCGCTGAGGCCGAGAGACCTGACTCTTTCCATCTTTGCGTTTACCCTATGGTATTCCTTAGTTAAAAAAAACTGTTTTTGGCAACTCTGACGCTCTATTAGGTTGAATGATAAAAAAAAAAAGATCGATTATACTCGTTCGCTCAATTTATATCGGTTAACAATCCTTATTAAAAGGACGGTGTTCCTATATATATATATACTATATATATAATATATATATATAATATAATATATATATATATATATATATTATATATATATAATATATATATATATATATATATATATATGGCTAATTTATAAGTGGTTGACTCCAGGAGCGAAAATCAATAAATAATGATAACGTGTATTTTAATAATTTTAGGGTAAATACATTAAATTTTTGGTAACCTAACCTAAATTAACCCAACCTAACCTAACCAAATGTAACCCTAATCTAACCTAACCAAACTTAACCTAACCTATTTTAACGCCTGCGATGCGATATAATGTCCTATATATATATATTTATATATATATATAATACATATATATATATATTTATATATATATATATATATATATATATAATATATATATATATATATATAATCAATAAATCCCCCCCTGATTATTTTCACTATGCTGGATTCGATCCCCTGGATTCCTAGCAGATGAGCCGTGCAAGTGTTTGAGCGCACTACGCACGACGAGACAAAGAAGAACCCCGAGAATACTCTTACCTGTCTTAGGCAGAGCATTAACTAAACGTGTTTCTTCCCCGCTCGCGCACTCGGGCGTAGGCCAAACAGGGTACCGCGCAATGTGAATAATAATACCAAGAACGGGGGTCAATATGTACATAAGAAATGTAATAACCTGCAATTAAATTTGTATTTGTAAACCGCCCTGATATTTTCCCATGCTGGGATTTGATGCCTGGACCCTAGCAGATGAGCGTGCAAGCGTTTGACCACTATACGCTACGACGAGACAAAAGAAGAACCGAGAATACTTCCCTACTGTCAAGCAGTGCATTACTACTGTTTTTATCCCGTCGCACTCGGCGTAAGGGCCAAACAGGGTACCGCGTATGGTGAATAATGAATAATAATCAAAAGAACCGGGGGTCAATATGTATCACTAAAATAAAATAAATCCTGCGGTGTTGATTGGCCGATTCCTGTGCATCATCCATCCTCTCGACCAATTGCAGCCGTTTCGGTACATTATAATATATTATATATATACATACTATAATATATATATATATAATATATTTATATATTATATATATAATATATATATATAGTATATATATATATATATACATATATATATTAATAAATATATATATATATATATATAATATATTAATATTATATATATATATATTATTATAATATATATATATATATATATAATATATATAATATATATATATTATATATATATATTATATATATAATATATATATATATAATTATCTATATATATAAGTAATATATATATATATATATATTAATTGGTATACTATATATATATATATATATATACTATTATATATATATATTTAGTAATAGTATATATTATATAATAATATATTTTTTAACCTATTATCCCATCATCGTCAGCACTCTTATTTTAAAAAGGATAAGCTAAGTCTTCAGCTTA
>JABUQX010012509.1:17500-27500 GCA_015478945.1 Trachelipus rathkii
TTTGTAACATGTTTCCCCAAAAGAAGACATTATTAACATAATTTATAATGTAAATAACTTTTTGTCAATACAAAAGCTTTTATAGTAAGATAAAATGATCCCTCTTTTAGACATATTCCTTAATTTGATTTAGTTATAAATCTTATATTTTATTGTCAGATTGTCCTTTATAATTAAGAACAATTTCGTCTCACTTCAGCAACAGGAATATATGACGTTCCTCTATCTCTTTATATCTTCACAAAATCTTTAAAAAAAAAAGTTCAATATGAGAAAATATTTTATTTAAAAAATAATTTAACATGAAGAAGAAAGAACTTCTGTTGTGAATCGACAGCGACGACAAGCATCACGCGTTTCACTTTTTCCGTAGCCTATGCCTTACCAATGTTTTTATTTTTGGAAGTCAGTAGATTGAAGATATATATATATATATATATATATATATATACTTTTATAATATATTTTCATATATTATATATAATATATATATTATATATAATTATTATATATATTATTGTATATATAGATATATATATATATATATATATATATATATATATATATATATATATATATATATATATATATATATATATATATATATATATATATATATATATATATATATACACACAGTATATAGTTTCCCCATTTATATCGTACCTTTGAAAGTTTGAAAGCATGTCTGACATATTCACGCAAAGTTTGGTAAATATTTTTGATTGCATAATTCCTCACATCCCTTTAGCAAAGGAAACGTATCTCCAACACACCTAGGACTAGGATGTTATTCTTTTCTAATGGTGTAAATTTTAATGGGGCCAACAACAATAGTACAAGGCGACGCAGTCCTAACTCTTCGACTTTGAAGAAAGGGATTTATTCGAGTTCTTCAGGAGTGAAACAAGATATTGGTCATTGCAGCAAAATATTTGCTGACACTAACCGAAACGCCTTTTTAATCTTGTGCAAAAGGTATATTCGAAAATACTAATATATAGCTTTGTTTATAAGAGGTGGTAACATAAGAACATGTTAAAAATTCCTGGTGATTCCTTTTTATGGAAATCATAAGTCGAGTGATGGTCTTATTTCATAATCACTCGTTACATCGGCGCTTCTGAATAATGAAGACTACCATTTTATACAATTTAGAAACTTTATCTTTAACCACTAAATCTTGAATTTACTAAACCTTCTACAATGGACTTCCATAAAAAAAAAAAAAAAAAAATTAAGTTCTGATTCTGCATTTCTTCCTTTCCTAATATGAGTTAGTTATCGTTAATGTATTTTGTAATAACTTAAAATCGCAAAACATAAATAATTAAATAAATCTTGGAACACTCAAATTATATATATATATAATATATATATTATTATTATATATATATATATTATTATATATATAATATATATATACATATACTTTATATAATATATTATATATATTATATACGTATATATATAATATATATATATATATTTATAAAATTTTAATATATATAATATAATAATATTATATATATATATATATTATATATATAGTATATATTATATAATATATAATTATATATATATATGTATATATATATATTATAATATATATTATATATATTATATATATATATATAGAGAGAGAGAGAGAAGAGAGAGAGAGAGAGAGATATGTAATTGCTAATAAAAAACGACCTCATTTAGAAAAAAAACGTTTTCTTAAAAACATGAGCAAAGAAAACAAGCTTTTTCTTTTTTTTTTTTTTTTCTTTTTCTTTTTTTTAAAAAAAAAATATATATTATTTTACTTGTTTATGATTTATTTTTTTTTTATAACGTAGAGATAATTTCATTATGTAATAAATAGTTTGAATTTTTCCCCTTAATTGTATTGTATAGATGAACAAGTTTTAAATGGTTAATTAATTACTTAGACACGATCGTTTTCTTTTGAATTGTTAATATTAGTTAGGGAAAGAAAATTTTCAACAAACCCAACTTCTTTCAAACATTAACACCACACACACACACAAACACACACACACACACACACACACACCAGCACACACACATACATCACACACACACAACATCACACAACATTCTACATAAACAAATATATATATAATACTAGTATACTATATATATATATATATATATCTATATATATTATATATATATATATATATATATATAATATATTAGTATATATATATATTGTGTGTGTGTGTGTGTGTGTGGGAGTGTGTTAGAGTCTGTGAGGGAGAAACACCGCCTTTTCAGTGTCAGAGTGATTGCACAAGAAACTGGTTTGGATAAAAACGCAGTTCATTAGAATTTTAACGAACCATTTGCAACATGCGGAAAAATTTGTTGCCAAACTATGTGTCGAAAGACTTTGCGTGGTAGCAGGAAAGCGAAAACTAGGTCAAAATTTGTCAGATTTAACTTGAAAGGCTCGAATGGAGCACAGTTTTTTTTGGATAAAGTTTATTGGCAGCCGTGAATCATGGGTTTTTTGAGGCACTGACCTGAAACCAAACGGCAAAGTGCGGAATGCACAACAAAAAATCTCCTCGTCCGAAGAACGCACTGTATGAGTTAAGTCCAAGGTGATAACACTGATTATTGTTTTTTTGATCAGCCGTGGTATTGTGCACAAGGATTTGTACCTTCAGGACAGACGGTTAATCACGTCTTTTACAAAGAAGTCTTAGGAACGACTTCGAAAACGAGGTCAGGGAATCAGAACAGATATTGCAGAACGATTGGGTGCTGCACCACGATACGGCAATCTGCACATTTGCGCTCTCAATATAAGATTCTCTGGCGTAAAAAAACATTCACAGGTATTACTACACACCTCCATCAGCCAGATCTAGCTCGTGGATTTTTTTACATTTTCTAATTGAAAATGAAGTTGAAGGGTCATCATTTGGGACGATTGAAAACATAAAAAAATACAGTAACACGTGAACTAACAGACTTCAGGAAAATGACTTTCCGGTACTGCTATGAAAAGAAACGTTGGAAACGCTGTGTAACCTCCCAAGGAGTCATACTTCGAAGGAGTATAACCTTTGTAATTAAATACGGTATCAGTAACATTACTTTTAGGGACATAAATTAATATATAGTATATTAGGTAGTATAGTATATATTATATATTATATATATATATTATAATTTAATAATTTATATATATAATATATATATATGATATATTATCATTAATATATAAATAATATACATATATTTAAAAAATATATATATATTTATATATTATAAATTATTTATATATAATTATTATATATATATTATTATATATTATATATATATATATATAATATATTAATATTTAATACTATATATATTATATTATTATATAATATATATATATATATATATATATATATATCTACTCTTTTTTTTTTAAATTTATAGTGACTTGAATCGTAGTTCCTATAAAATTCAACGATAAATGAAAATTGTAAAAGAAGCAGTTTCTGATTTAGTATTAACATTGGATCCAATGGATATCATGGCAATACAAAAAGTATGTTCATGTTGTCATATCCTATCTATCTATCGCTTTGTAAAAATATATATAGTTTTTTTTCTGCTCTTTTTATTTTTTGTGTTTTTCAAGGTTTGGTATAATTATGGGTTAATAAAAACCTTCTGGAAAAAAGCGTTCACATAACTTAAAAAAAGAGGAATTAAAAATGTATAAAAAAAAAAGGTAATAATCATTATTATCGAAGATAATATATTCACATTTTCGTCTTTTTTTTTTTTACTTTTTTTTATATTCTTTCTTTTTTTTCTCACAAGTTGGAAGTCTTCCACTTGAAATAGTACTTGTCAAAGATTTTCTTATATATATATATATATAATATATATATATATATATATTATATATATATATATATATTATATATATTTATATTATATATATATAATATCTATATATATATATATATACTTATTACTATACTATAATATAATATATGGGAAGTGACATCTGTAGTTAGTAGACGAAGGAATGAGGGATCAAGGGCAAGAACTCTAGAAAGTTTCTATCCTTTCCTGTCCATATATATAATATATATATGATATATATATAATATACTATAATTATATTATATATATATATATATATATATATATATATATATATTATTATATATATATATATTAATATATATATATATATATGAGAGAGAGAGAGGGAGAGATGAGAGAGAGAGAAGAGAGATGAGAAGAGAGGAGAGAGAGAGAGAGAGAATTTTCACTATAATAGTTACTTATAATTATTGTTATTTTCAGCATTTATTTAATTTCTTTCTTTATTTATTTTAATTATTCATGGTTAAAAAAGAATTTAATATCCAACCTGTGGTAGAAAAATCAGTTCTACATGAAACCCATTAAAGAAAGAAAATGTAGAGGGAGGACGAGAGTAAAGCAATTAAGAGTTCGGCAACCTCTAAAATATGTGACGCGTACTCCACAGGATAGCAACTGTCTTGACGTGAAGAAGTTTTGAAGGTTCCTTAGAATCCTTTAAGTCCTAGAAGCCTATTCACTTCTTTCCGATCGCCAGTATGGCTCTCGGCACTAGAGGTCTAGCTGGCGATATACTTCTATCTTCTGAATTTATGGTTTTCCCGCCTTATCGACTAGCGGGAACTTGCCTGGTGGCGCATGACATATCCAAATTCATTTGACCGAGTATGGCGCGCGTCACTGCTCTCTAAGTTCCCCTCCTTTGGGGTTTCTCCTTCTCTTTGCTTACTTATGTCTAGTTTTCTTTCAAATCGCTCAATATCGTCTGTTGTTGATGGGGCGAGTTCTTCTTCTTTTTCTGTCAATAGTGGTGTTCCTCAGGGTTCTGTCTTAACTCTTAATTCTTACTTTTCATTAATCGATCTTCTCAACCTTCACATTAACTCTATCCACTCATATGCGATGACTCGACCCCATCTTTCATCTCATTTCAATTCTGCTCCCTCTTTTACTGTTTAGATTGCCTCTCGTCTTAATCTTCCGGATTTTATTCTTCTCACTGATAGAATTTCCGGGTGGGGGTCGTCTCAACCTTGTGAAATTTAATTCTTAAAAACCCAACTTCTACAAAATCTCCCTCTTTTAAGACATCTTTCCTAACTTCCTATTCTTTCAGAAGGTTCAATCGTCTCTCTGTCGACAATATAAACATGCTCTTGGCCCTTAACGGTAAACAAAAAAATGTCCTTGGAAACCTCACATCACAACGGTTGGCTAGGGCGGTCTCAAAGAAACTGGGAGTTTCTGTTTTAGACTGCGAGACTTTTTTTTCTTCTTCTCAGTTACTCCAGCTATACAAGGGCCTTATCCGCCCTTGTATGGAGTACTGCTCCCATATCTGGGGGGGCTCAGGTTTCACCCGGCTTTTAGATAGGGTCGAGTCAAAGGCAAAGAGACTTATAAACTGTTCTGTACTCAGTTTTCCTTGACCCTCTATTTGCGGCGCGCGATGTTGGTGCTTTATCTCTTTTCTATAGGTACCGCAGCGGCAGGTGCTCGAGGGAACTTATCACTCGGGTACCACCGCCTTTACGTCGCCCTTGTAGCACAATGGGTGCTGTGTCTGCACATGAGTTTTGTGTTGATATTGGTAACTCTAAACTAGTTCGTTGCGGTGCTTCCTTCTTTCCTGCTACCTCTGTTCTGTGGAATTCTCTTCCATCTTCTGTACTTTCTGCTGAATTTAATCTCCCCCACTTCAAAGCCTGCTTCTGTGCTCATCTGCGTAATTTACGTTAGTTGTTCAATTCTTAGGCGTGCAACACCCCTCCTTGAAAAAAAAAATTAGTGAGAGACACTGTTTGTCTGTTTGTTTTTGCCAAGAAAGATTACGAGAAAGGAAAACACTAATAGCATAAAGTGTTCTATTCAAGGTGGTATTCTAAAAGGCACAAATTGCTAAATACTAAATGTAGTAGATGAAAAATATTAAACCTATTTAATTTAATGAATGCTTAGGTCCAAGTTGTAATTAAAAGCAGAATTGTAACTTTTAAAAAACCTCAGCATAGTCAGGCCTCAAGACTTACTGTAATCTTAGTGAAGGAAAGAAATGTTTGAAATAGTTGGAGCAGCAAAAGATACATTTTTTAATAAATGCTTTGAATGAATAGTGAAGGCTGAATTACATTGAATTGCAAAGTAAATTATCTGCAAAATTTATTATTACCAACAGGTCTTTCAAAGGAAGTTAATCACGAAAGTATTCTAGTACTCTGATGTTTCAATCCTTCGTGAGAATTGTTTTGACCCTACCAGTCGTGGCCAGTTAGAAAAGAAAGTTTTTTACATATGTAATTTTGCTTGGAGGAAAGAGAAATGCATTTATGGAAAGATCTTCTCTCAAAATTGAAACAAAATTGCCTCTTCCGTCTCTGCACCTGGCTTCAATTGCCTCACCTAAGCTCCAAGCTGCTATCATAAAAGTCTACATATCCTTTATTCCATAATTCGGATCCTAAGAAGAGTTTTCGAAATAAGTGAACTTTAAAAAATAATCTTCCATTGTGTTCTAACTTCTTTTCACACACTCTTTGCATCTGTAAATTAACAACAGTTTTCGTAAACTAATTAATTAGGAAAATAGAAAATTACTCTCACTGGTGGAAAAAAAATAATATAAAATTATCCAGCAAGTAATAAAAAAAAAAAAAAAAAGGAACCAGAATTTCATGTTTTGTTAGCATTTGTTTAATAACGTAGTTGCATATATAGCTTCCATCCAACTATTCGCAAGCTTTTTTCACTACCTTTTTTAAAAGAAAGGTCTTTTAGTGTTTAGATAAACGAGGTAAAGAGGGGTAGTTTCCACCTCACCATGTGGTTTAAAACTAGATAAGCAAGATGATTCTGAAAACTCTTTAATAGGTGACAATCAGATGTAGCAAGATCTAGACAATGGAAAGGGATGTAAAAGTTTTCCAAGACGAAGTTCTCAGTCTATTAACATGTAATCTTTGTTGTGTGGGACCATCCATGCATTATCTTAACAGCGTACCACACCTTTGTGTGGCCTTTAAGCAACCTGCTAAAATTTCCATTGACTGATAGTAACTCAAAAGTAGATGACACTCCCACTAACAATTAAGATATTTCCTTAGAAGAAGGTTCATTTTGGAATGTGCTTTGCTTCAGCATGTCTGTTCTTACTAAGCATTTCTTTGTTTGTCGCTTTATATTCTTATGCTTACACATTTTTCATCATGCACTAATCTGTTTAAAAATAGAGAGAAGCGTTCACGAGAGTGTAGAAAAATTCAGATACCCACTCGTGGTTTGCGGTTTATCATAGTTAGGCAAAAACACGTATCAAAACCTATTAAAGAATGTAATTCGTTCTCTACTCTAATTACTAAAGACTAGTTTAATTACGGGACTAATTACAAAGTTTTATAAAGCTAAAAATTATAAAATCACACGATAAGGAACAAACATAAGAATTTTTTCTGATAGTTATATTGTAATTTGAACAATATATATATTACATTACAGATGTAAATTAAGGAAGGACATTATTATGATTAGAATTTGATGAAAATGTTCCTGTTCCAACTTTTCAAGAATTTTAAAAACAAAAGCATTGTTTTCACTATCAAACATTATCGTTTGATAAACGAAGCGAATATATTTATTTAATTAGGGCAAGGATTAGTCATTAAAAGGGGAAGAGGGGGGTCAAAGGGCTGGTATACTCTTTTTCGAAATCTGAATAAATAAAACTGAGGACAAAATATTTCAAATATGTAAATATTGGGTTTATCAGTTTTCCAGGTAAAAAATTCCGAAATCTTCCCGTGAGATCGCTTCTGACCATTGCCTTGAGACTTAAGAATATAAGTTAGTCTTTTGAAAGATTAGGTTGAACAAGGAAATTTCTCTTCCATACACAAACTAAGAGTCATTCATGCTCTCAAATTGTCAATACTTTGAATTTGTATTTCAACCTATTCCGTTTCATGCGCTAACATCAGTTGTATAATGTGCATTATATACGATTTTTCAGATACAATAAATAATAATATATGAAGGCCATTTAAACAATTAGGCAAGCAGAAAATGAATAAATTTATGAAATTATAAGCACCTAAAGTGCCTAATAAACTACGTTCCCTACGTCACGTCCATTGCATATATACATGAACAACGATCGGCTTCGTTAGCAAAAGGAATATTTATAATATTTAGATATAAATCTTAACATCTTCAACCCATACATTATCATGACGAAGAATACAAACTAAGAAAACCATTGTAACGAAGTAAAGAAATTCAAAGCAATTTAATTTTTAAATCAGAATTATTGCCCCGTATATTGGCATAATATGTACTAGAGTCAATAAAACCACTCTAACTTAAATATTTAAAAACATTTGAAAACCAAAAGAGAAATGAAATACTTTTAAAAAAGTGATTAATGAAATTAAACAAATCTTTTACAAAACTATTTCTTAATTTCAAAAAAAAAAAAATCTTTTTTTTTTTTAAATTTCATAATTTTACTTAAATTTTAAACTTAAATTTACGTTTAAGAAACGAAAAACTGCCAAAATAAAACATTAAATAATATACTCAAAATTCTTTTAAGAAAGGCATGGCAAGATCATTATTAAATTTAGGAGTATTTGTAAATGTGAATGTAGCACTTGTTATAAAGTGTTTATTGACTAAGGATGAGGAATCGGAGTAGGAGTGGGAGGGGGAACTTGACATCTTACGGAAGACGAAACCGGGTTCCTAGATAGATCCTTTGTAGTCAACGTCTTGCCCAATGAATATTAACACAAAAAAATGTCTAACGAAGAAGGACGTTCGTGACAATAGTCAGAAGTCAAAATAAAGGCGAATAGATATTAAACAAATTGAACTGTAGTTTGGGATGCCATTAGAACAGATGTTCATTTACCAATCAAACCTTTTTTTATATTAACATAAAAAAATATATTATAAAAGATAAAATGTATTAAACAATTATTTGAATGTTGAATGAAGAGAAAAAAATATTTTTTTTGACCTTTTAAAAAACTTTCTCAATGAAGTTGTCTCAAAGGTTAAATAAATAATTAAATTGCTCATAGAGCAGCAGCAGCAGCAGCAGTATATATATATATAGCAGCAGCATATATATATATATATATATGTTATAGAGCAGAGCAGCATATATAGCAGTATATATATATATATATATATATATATATATATACGGTATATATATATATATATATATGTATACATATATTATATATATAAAGTATGTATATATATATATATATATATATATATATATATATATATATATATATAATATCTCCTCTGGTGGGTAAAGGTCGGAAGCATACCAAAATCCACGAGAGTCATGGGAGATTCCCAAGCCAAGTCTTATTCAAAGGCCGACATGCCCAATAGACGGCGTTTGAAAATGTGCAAGTCAAATGTAGTTAGGAAAATAAATAAGGGAAGTGTGTTCCAGACTTTGCCAGTGGAGTACGTGTAAGAATGAGCATGGCGGTTAAGTCTGAGGTCAAAGAGTTGTGCAGGGAAAGGAGGAGACTATGTAGCAAGTCGTGTGTCGCACTAGTCCTTCTCAATGTCAATGGGGGAGGTATGCGAGAAGAATTCGGATGAACAGTGTCCGTTGTAATAACGATAGTATAAAGAAAGTGACTCAACAAATTCAACGGGAAGAAAGTAACTGGAGAGAGAGAGAGAGAGAGAGAGAGAGAATAGAGAGAGAGAGAGAGAGAGAGAGAGAGAGAGAGAGAGAGAGAGAGAGAGAGAGTTGATAAGACGAAAGTCTTGAGAGAGAGAGAGAGAGAGAGAGAGAGAGAAAGATAGAGAGAGAGACGAGAAGTCTTGAGAGAGAGAGAGAGAGAGAGAGAGAGAGAGAGAGAGTTGATAAGACGAAAAATCCTAGACTCTATCCTCTTAAGGAGAG
>JABUQX010012509.1:32500-42500 GCA_015478945.1 Trachelipus rathkii
ATATATATATATATATATATATATATATATATATATATATGTGTGTGTGTGTGAGAGAGAGAGAGAGAGAGAGAGAGAGAGAGAGAGAGAGAGAGAGAGAGAGAGAGAGAGAGAGAGAGAGAGAGAGAGAGAGATTTACTTTTTTTTGCGCAGGCACAAATTTTCTTTATTTTGCGACTTGATTTTCTTAATTGTATAACTCTTATCCACTTTTTACTTTTTATAGCTTCTTTACAAGGTATGGATTTTTGAAAGGAGTGGCGAAGGACACACACATACACACGCACACAAACACATATATATATATATATATATATATATATATATAGAATATATATATATAAATGTTAGATATATATATATATATATATATATATATATATATATATATATATATATATATATATATATATATATATATATATATATATATAGCAGAAAATAAGAAGAGAAGGGTATTAAATGGTTGACTGAAGAAGAACTGGTAGTTAAGAAGAAGAAAAATGGACCATTATTATTAAAGATATTTGAAATGAAAAGTTAAATTATTTTGAAGAAATACAAGGAAGAAAACTTTAATATTAAATTATAAAAGCAAAAATATAGAAAAAAATGCCGGATTAAATTTGGATTAGAAGAAAACTGAAACGTAGCTTATTTCTTAAGAGTAAATATTAAGATAAAATAAAAAATGGAGTAACTAGTCGAGACGTTAAGACTTATAAAGATGCGGTTCAGGAGACCTTTTAAATGGCTGAAAGATTGTGGGTAAGGAAGAGGAGGAGCAAAGGAGAAGGAAAAATTTGAGAGGAAGAGGAGGGAAGAATGTAGGAGTAAAATTTAAGACAAATTACGCAGGAAAATGCTCCTGGTCCTTTAAAGAATATGTAAAAGTGTAGTCGTCGAAGGTATGGAAGGATAAATATTGAAATGTTAAAAGTGGGAGACTATTTAGGTCCTTGTTTATTTAGGTTGTTGTGGTATGCCTAGTCTTGTGGTTTTTGCAAGTTGTTGGCTAATTACAAGGGTGGTAAGGCAAAATGTACTATTTATACAATGGTGGTAAGGCAAATGTACTATTAATAGTTATTAAGAAATGTAGCTAGTTTGCAAAAAGAGATGTTGAAATGTACCGTTTCATATTCAGAATTAACATTTGCACCACGTAAGAACAAAATGTAAACAGCAAAGTTGATCGAACAAGAATAGAAGAAAAAATGGAAAAAAAAAGAGGTGAGATGTAAGTTTTGTGCGTTTCAAAGCTTAGAAATTAAGATTAGAAATGATATATATATATAAAAAAATATATATATATATATATATATATATATATATATATATATATATATATATATATATATATATATATATATATATAAGTGTTGTTATATATATATATATAAAAATATTTTTTAGAAACACAAGTTATTGTTGTTGGTTATTATATATATATATATATATATAGTTATAAGTATATAGTATATATATATATATATATATATATATATATTTGCTCAATGGGTTAAGGCTAGCTTTTTGGCTCACCTTAAGAACAGGATTCCCTCTCAGTATGGGTTCGAGTTCTAGTTCGGCCACGTGAACGGACACAAAAAATTTGTCGTTAGTAGGAGATTTTCTGCAATATTTACGTATTGCAGTTTACGGCATAGTGTATTACACTAATCTCAATACACACACATCACAACCATAGCCAACACATACAACAGAACAGTCTATTCACAAACAAATCACTCTTCTCATGCTTCTCGCATTGGAAAAGCCACGTACTAGGATGCGAACCCACGCCTTACGGTGGCAAGCATTCCGACTACGTCGCGCTGAAGCAGGGCTTGCTATCGGGCTTAAATATTCCTGCACCTTCCACTTGGTCAGAAACCAATTACCCCAGGATTAAGAGGCTATGTGGTAATAATATATAAAAAATAAATAAATAATATATATATATATATATATATAGCAGATTTATATATATATATATATATATATATATATATATATATATATATATATATATATATATATATATATATATATATATATATCAGATCATTATGTTGTTTTATGCAAGGTTAAGTTAGTGGGAGGGAGCATGGATGGAGAGTAAAGAGATGAGGAAGGAAGTAGGGAGAATTAAGTTAAGTTAAAACAAGGTTATAAAGAAAAGTATGTTAGAGGATTCTAAAATAAAAATGAAGTTGTGCATGTATGTGAACAAGGTGAAACTGAACAAATTTATCAAACAAAGATCCTTTGTTGGAAGTGTGCAAGAGAAGTATATGGGATGTGTGCTAAAGTAAGAAATGATGAATGTCAATAGTGAGTAGTGAAATGATGGTGATGCAAGCGGTTAAAAGTAAAAAAGAGGAGTGGTTGAATGTGCTAAAAAGCCAATGATGAGGTCTCAAAAGAAAGGTGTGTAGAAATATATATATATGGAAGAAAAAAGAAGGCAGGTTGCATACGTAGGAAGAGAAAAGAAGTAAATGAACAGCTTTTAAGGAGGATGACTGGGGACATACAAGGGAATAGGAAGCTCTTCTAGAAGGTAGTGCTAAAGGTTAAGAAATAGAGTAAAGGAAATCTTCGTAGAATGATGAAATTGATGAAAGAAGAGTGTAGAGGGAACACCTCGAAAATATACAAAACATTAGTAGTAATGAAGAAGTGATAGTGAATGCGTGTGGGTTTGATGATGTATGAAGAAATAGGTATTTTTGGGGATGAGGCAATTAGTAGGGAGGAAGTAATAGGTAGAGTGACAAAGTTGAAAAATGGTAAATCTGCAGGTACAGATGGAATTACTTTTGAATTAATCAAGAATGGAATTGAGATTGTGTTTCACTGGATATGGAAGTTGTGTAACAGAGCGTTTATGGTGGCTATAGTTTCGAAGGATTGGAGGAGAGCAGTAATAATACTCTTATATAAGGGTTTGTTGAGTGTTGTAGGGAAGATATATGCTGGTATTTTTGTTAAAAGAGTGAGTCGAGTGACTGAGGGAATGAGCGGAGAAGAACCAGGTGCGTTTAGAAGTTGTAGAGAATGTGTAGCTCAAATTTTAACATTGAAACAAATGGTTGAGAAAATAAGAGGGAAGAAGAATAAGCCGTCTTTTTGTTTTATGGACTTGCAACAAGCGTATGACAGAGTTAATAGGGTAGCTCTGTGGCATAGGTATTAGTGATATATGGTGTTGGTGGTAGGCTTCTGAATGAAATCAGAAGTATGTATGACGATTGTGAAACGTGTGCAAGAATAAATGGAATTGAAAGTGAATGGTTTAATGTTAATAGTGGAGTAAAGCAGGGATGTCTTATGTCTCCTTGGCTATTAAATTTGTATATGGATGTGGTGATGAAAGATTAGAGGTAGGGGTGGTAGAGGAAGGTGTTAGACTGATGGAGAATGGAAGAGAGTCTAGGGTGCCCTGCTTATTGTACGCTGATGATTTGGTTTTGTGTGGCGAAACTGAAGAAAGTTAGAGAGGATTTTAGAAGTGTTTGGCAAGTTGTGTAAAAGGACGGGTTTGAAAGTAAATTTACATAAGAGTAAGGTGATGGTAGTTAGTAAGGAGAATCCGCGTTGTGAAATCATGTTGGATGGAGAGCAATTATATCAAGTATCTGAGTTTAAATATTTAAACTATATGTTAGATGAAAATAAAACATGATGAAGAGTTTATTTCTAATGTTGTGAATGGTTGGAAGGTGGCTTGTCCAATTAAATCCTTGGTGGATACAAAGGGACTAAGTCTTGAGTGCGCTAGGGTTTTGCATGAGGTTATATTGTTACCGGTGTTAATGTATAGTAGTGAAACTATATTGTGGAATAAGAGGTATAGATCTAAGGTACAATTTGATCAGATGGACAATGTTAGTGCTAGGTGTGAGAAGATTTGATAAAATGAGGAATGAATGCATAAGGGAGTTATGCGTATGAAGAAATGCGTGAATGAAAGAATAAACGAAAGTGTATTAAGGTTGTTGTGAGTTGTGACATATGGAAAGGATGGATGATTGTCGGTTGGTTAAGCGGATGTATAGTGGTGAATGTGCTGAGAATCGACCGGCTGGGAGACTATAGAAAAAGTGGATTGAGTCAGTAAAAGAATGTGAGTTTCGCAGAGGCGAGAAGAAAGGTTCGTTAATTAATATGAGTGAATGGCGGGGTTTTATGAGGGGGTATGAATCTGACTTCGCCTAAGGGATAACCCTTCATTGACGAGATAAAACAGTGAGGGTTCGTCGCAGTCTCGTAAAGCCCTAGGCTGAATTTTTTTGACTGCGACGAGCTCTCACTTAAGCGTATGGAGAGGATGGAGAGGACTATCCTTTCTCGACTATCCTTTGCTCTTCTACTTAACTATCCTATTTCCGTACATGTTACACACCCTACCCCACATCTACTGGGAGGTGAAGGTCAGAAAAAGAAGAATATATTTATATATATATATATATATATATATATATAGAGCAGGTTATAGAAGAAGATAAAGTAGTTATATATATATATATATATATATATATAATATATATATATATATATATATATATATATATATATATATATATAATATATATATATATATATATATATATATATATATATATATATATAGTGAAAGGTAATTTGAGGAAAAGGATTTTATTTTATAATAAGAGTAGACTATTTGCTAGAATTAAGGAAAGAACGGAAGAGGTGTCTGAAATGAGAATGAAACTGCGATAATATACGAACACGACCTCAACAAATTTCCACACATCAGAAAATAGAAGATTGTTTGGGAGGAGAAAATAAACTAAGGTATTGTAAATTGCTGAGAAGTAAAAAAGGACGATGTTTATATTTAAGAAGGATTGAAATGAGCGGAATTTGCCGAGATTGGTGGTAGTAATGAGGCGAGATTGTCAATGCTAATTTTTTGTTCTGACTGAAAATTTTTATTAATATGTAGGTAACTAATTGGAATGGGGAAAACACCAGAGGTATTACGGAATTAGTTACTTACGGCCGAGGCTAGGCAAGAAGACGTGAGGTGGTTGGACATCACACTGAATGTAAGAGAGGAGGATTTCATTAAACCAATAATAATTAATCTATTATTTATTTCTAGATGGAAAGGTAATAAATATATAAGAAGTTATTGAAATAGAAGAGTTATAATATTTGGTCTTTGTAAAGGCTGTTATTAGGTAAATTATGGTTGAAGGATAAGACAAAGGGAGATAAGTTGGATTAAAATTTATTGTATGGGGCAAGATACGAGAAGGTGTGTGATTGATGAGTACTGATTGTCAACAACTGAAGCATTGATATTCATGGAGAACACAATAATAATAATAATAATAATAATAATAATAATAATAATAATAATAATAATAATAATAATAATAATAATAATAATAATAATAATAATAATAATAATAATAATAATAGATAAATAAATAAATAAAATTCCGGATAAAACACAGAAGGAAAGTGAACTTATGACATTCGTCTCGTTTTTTTTATTGCATTTTCTGAAATGTGAAAAAGCTACAAAAGAATATTACTCCAAAGGAAATAAATTTAATTTAGATAAATTTGTAAATTCACAACATGGAAAATGAATTACAATAGGGTGATTGACTCATGTATTTGTAGACACTGGTTCGATCCCTTAAGGGGATACTAGTAAGAAACTTCCCAGAAAGTTTCCCTTCTCGAACAGGGCATTGCCCTTAAAGTGTGAACTTTAAAACAGTGATATTCTACAATTCATTTTCTCTTTTTTGCACAAACATCATTAACATCAATGCTTACTTTTCTTGGTCACAATGAAATGGTTAATTATTAAGAGCATCTGCTTACGTCTAATTAAATTGATACATGTTATCTACCTGTTTTTTTTTTATCATTTCTATCACCGCTCACGGGCAAGGCTATATCCATGGAAGGGGCAAAAATAAAGCAGAAGAAAACCCCATAGAAAATGAAACTCAGAGCAAATTTCTCAGGTGGGAGCAGGTGCATGCTTTAAAGTGAGAAATATTAAAAACAACAAGAATCCCACAGAACAGAGGTGGCTGGAAATAAGGTACCACATTGAGCAAGCCTGGAATTGTCAGCACTCTTTATGTTGCGAGGTGCGTCGAAAAGTTGGTGTTATGTGAGTGACTAGTTTTCTCGAGCACATGACATTGTAGTGCCTACAAAAAAAAGAGAGAGAGAGAGAGAGAGAGGTCCAACGTCATGTTGCAAAGGGAAAGGTCAAGAGAGTTACAAAGTAAAGGGCAATTTGTTTTTTTTAGCCTTGGACTCGACCTTATCCAATCCAAAAGATGAGTGGAACTAGAGCCCCCCCACCTTCCCCAGATGTTAAACAGTATTCAATACAAGAAACGATAATGCCCTTATACTCGAACAATTAGATTAATTGATTGAGAAAAGTTTTAATTGCTAGAAATACTAATTAAAATGGGTATATTTCTGTGCAGGGAACATTTGAGTTTTGTTAATGGATCAGACAGAGTCAGTAAATTCAAAATCAAATTAGGAAATAAAAGAAAAGCTAGACTTAGCTTTCCTTTTGTTTCTTAATTTGATTTTGAATTCACTTACTCTGTTTGATCCATTAACAAAGCTCAAATGTTCCCTGTACAGAAATATACCCATTTAGAAGTCTATAAATTTCCTTTTCAGGTTTCTTTAAAGTGCTAATATTTCGTGCTCTGACTTTAGGGATTTTTATAAGATATTAAAAGAAGTTTAAGCAATTGTTTGCATACCTTATTTACCATAGAGAGCTCAAACTAACCTTTTTAGGAACGTATATTGTGAGAATTCCATCTTTCGATAAAGCCGAATCGATTTCTTCTTCTCGAGAATTTTTGGGGATGTTAAATGTCCTGTGAAATGTTTTTACACTAATATGACCACCGGGATCCTTCCTTTCGACACGTCCTTTTACTGTCAAGACGAGGTCATCCTGAAGGACTTCAATTTCTCCCGGAACATACTCTTCTACATCAAGAACCATCTGAGAGAAAAAAAATACATATAATGGGACGAAAGATGAAGCGGGAAAAAATTTATAAACGTACTTTTAAATCTTAGGCTATATTAGTGATAAAATGTGATTTTTTAGATAGAGTAAATTGATGATATTCATTACTAAGGTAATAACTACTTTATATACTGTATCTAAATTTAAATCACTCCAATTGCGCAATGAAAATTACACAAACAGACACACACACACAGTGGCGGCTCTAAGGCAGATGGGACATCGCCATCAATGCCCTGGGCGCAGAGTATATACATATGCTATTGCTGGCTGGCGGTTAAGCATATATATAGTACAGTATATAGCATATTAAGTTATTGCTGTATTATTACATATTACATATACATGCAAATTATATATTTTATATATATATATATGGTATTATTATAGCAGTTATAGTAGTAAGAAAGTTGTTATTATTATATTAGTTACATATTATTATAAGGTTATTATTATATATATATATATATATATATATTATTATTATATATATGTGTGCATATATATATATATAAGTATATGTTATATATATATATATATATATAGTTATGTTATTATATAGGCATATATATATATATATATATATATATATAGCAGTTATATGTTAGTAGTGGAAAAGGTTGTTATATATATATATGTGTATATATATATATATATATAGTTATAAAGTAGTATATAGTATATATATATATATATATATATATATATATATATATATATATATACTTATTATATATATATATATATATATATATATATATATATATATATATATATAATGGCAAACAATTCCCCAGCGAAAAAAAATGATAAAAACGTCACAACGAATATTTTCAATTATTTTCTTAATAGAAAGATTTTTAGCTTACTCCTCGTTTTAATCTCTAACTTATTAGTATTTTATTTAGTTTGGTGTTTTTAAATAAAATTTATATAGGGGTTTAGAACTTGAGCGTTAGAGAGAGTTCTTTAAAAAAGGTTTTATTGGAAAATAAATTGATGAAGATGCTTTCTTATAAATAATGTCTTTACGGTCGAAAAAATATTTTATGGCTTTTTTTTTTTTTTTTTTTTTTTTTTTTTTTTTAATTTGCCTGAATGATTCGTCAGAAAGAAGGTTACAGAAGGATGGATAGATTCCCAAAAAAGGGAAGTTAAGATATCAAAGCTTTTAGTGTCAGACTCTGTCAAAGATTAACAGAAATGCCTAAGAGTTGAGGATGAAGAATGAGAGAGAAGAGAAAGGTCACCAGAACACCAGAGGAGCGTTTCCTAAGAAAGCTCTATACTGGCGATCAAAGATCAAAGATTGGATTATAAGAATTGAGATGTTTCCAAATCTTCCTCTTAAGGAACGTAAATGGAAATTCGAAAACTTTAAAAAGAAGAACGAAGGTTAAATGGATTGGACGACACTTTGAGGGTTGAGAGGAGTTCCATTTTTCGGCAAAGGCTGAATGAGAGCATGCTTTCATCAAAAGGAAAAGATCAAGTTGATAAGCAGAGACGAAAAGGTTTACGAAGGAAGGGTTTAAGCTTAGTAACACAAGTTTTGACGACCACAGGATGAATTTCGTCGGAATTATACGCCTTCTTAACAGTGTTAAGCTGAGAGAGAGAGAGAGAGAGAGAGAGAGAGAGAGAGAGAGAGAGAGAGAGAGAGAGAGAGAGAGAGAGAGAGAGAGAGAGAGAGAGAGAGCAGAAATAATTATGTTAGACATAAATGAGTTGGAGGTAAGTGGAGAAGGAGAAATAGCTTTGGAGCCATTTGAAGTGAAATTAGAGGTAAAGGTATAAGCGAAGACTTTAGTTTTTGTTCAAAGCAGGACAGCAGTACTGCCAACAAAGTTGACATTTTCTGCAAATTCAAAGATAAACGGTGTTAGAGGAGCCAGAAAGATTGTTGCATAATCTACCGAGAAAGAGTTTTTAGTATCTCAAAGAACAGATTTTGCACAGTTCCCGGATGAAATGTTATAAGAACGAGTGTCTGGAGTTTGAGGACTACGGTAATTTCTGAATGCAGCGCCCCCTGCGGGAAATATCACGAGAACAAGCAGAATTAAACCAAGGTCTTCCCACCAAAGACTGCGGCCGTTCGTTGGGAACATTTGAAAAGCTTGAACAAGAGACAGTGATAAGAAAGTGATTGGAGTTGCCCAGAGGTGGCAAAAGTTTAACAATGCTTACAAGGAGAAGAATTATAAGTTACGAAAATATCTAACATGTTGGGTTCATATCAAAAACTATCAGTAATACAGATAATGAGTTGCACCAACTGCTCGACAGCTTCTGAATATAAAATTGGTTGTCAGGTTCACTAGCTGTTTCTTGAGAACTGGAGGAAGGCTATTGATGGTGGTGAACATTGAAATCACAAAAATTTATAATTTCTGAGGAGAAAGAGAGAGTATATATTCTATTTTGAAGTTTAGATAGTCAAAGAATTTATGAAAGTCTGTCAAATTAGGCAATATATGGACAGAAAAGATGAACTTTGTTATATATTGACAAGACGGCCTAATGACTTAATAAGTAGTCATGTACCTTTAAGTCATAAAGTTAAAAATTGAGAAGACTTCAAATTAAAAACAGAAGAACAGGTAACATCGTTTGAGGATAGAGAGTAAGAGGGAACAGGGTTTGATATCGGAGCACACAAACAAAACACCTGAGTTTCGGTTAAGAACAACAAGAGATGAAGTGTGGAAGAAAAGAACGTGATTTCCAAAAAAATTTAAAAGAGAATAAGAAACCGCGAAAAAAAAAAAAAAAAAAGAGAACCGTGTACCAAGGCAAATCTGAAGAGTCTTGGTGGGTGGTCCCAGTCCCATCATCAGAGGGCGCGCATCGAGAGGTATTATTGGCTTATTCGAGGCTACGCTGGAAAAAATATCCCAAAGAAAAAGTGACTAAATGTCACAACCAAGTTAT
>JABUQX010012509.1:45000-50000 GCA_015478945.1 Trachelipus rathkii
ATATATATATATATATATATATATAGTATATATATATATATAAGTATAAATAGCAACCTTCATATATATATATATTGGAAACTCAAAGCCTATATATTGACTCATGTAGGACCTACAAAGCGACTTTCTTTGTGTATACCGACAAACGCATGATAGGGGATTTAACACTGTTCTTTCTCAATTATATATATATATATATATATATATATATATATATATATATATATATATATATATATATATATATATATATATATATATATATATATATATATATATATAGTAGTATATATATATATATATATATATATATATGTTATATATATATATAAATATATATATATATATATATATATATGATGTATGAATTTTTTGCGGATGCATGAGGGAGGAAGATTTTGAACATTTGCGGACACTGATCATACAATGTTCCATCCATCCATCCCAAAACTCCTCCTATTTATAGATATCGGTTAAAACAAGCAAGCTATAAAAGGTTTAAAATAGTATTTTCTCTACATTTTTTATCCTTAAGGTTCTTGAGTTGTTCATCATATATTACGCTTTCGTCACGTATCAAATAATGGTCACTCGGAGGTCCGAGCAGTGCTGGGAACGGAAACTGGATATTAAAAAGCAAGTTTAGAAGATTGGAGTCACTCGGAACTTTTTTAAAAAATAAATCGACTATTTTATAATCATTCTTTTTGTCTTCAGTTCCTTGTTGTTTATCGTCAGTGATTGATGCCAAGAGAAATTTTATTGCATTATTTACAGTAGAATCGGTTTGAGTTTTTGTTAAACGTTTTTCCTGTGATTCATCTTGTTCACCTGTTCACCCACCTATGATTTCTTTAGCTGGCCTTGAAAGCAATTGAACAATTTTGTTTTCATATCTTTCATAATTTCCTTCACGGAAGGTGAAGTGACTATCTTGGAAATATAATTATGTTCTAGTCAATTTATAGATCAAATTCATTCTTTTTAATGATTTTGTCATTTGGGTAATAATATCTTGCGATAATAGTATCTGCGTAAGATTATGATGTATTACAACTTTGCATGCCATTGATGTAGATATACCGTTCATTGTGCCTTTAATAATAGAATAACTTCTGGGCCAAAAAGAAAAGTGTTTTTATCCAAAGGTGTTTTAGTTATTTCTACTCGCCGGTTTTTGAACTTATTGTGGCATTTCAAAATGATAATCCAGCAGCTGTTCTTGTTCGTTAGCATTAGTATTGCTTCGATTTATATTCGGAACTTTACCTACATGCATAGTCAAAATTTATAGTTTCTTGTTCCATCTTAGGTATTAGATGCTTTTCCATAAGAAGCTTCTGTGAATCGTCGGGCATCTACAGAGCCATTAAAATGATGAGTATCAATGATGCGACAATTAGTCAAAATATTTGTTAGCGACATTTGACATAAAAATGTTCCTCTCGCTTTATTATATATATGAATAGTTTAAGCTATGCGGATGAATGTTCCACACATGCGGATACGCATTTGCAATATATATATATATATATATATATATATATATATATATATATATATATATATATATATATATGTGTGTGTGTGTGTGTGTGTGTATGTGTGTTATATATATATATATATATATATATATATATATATATATATATATATTACTGTTATATATATATATATATATATATATATATATATGTGTGTGTGTGTGTGTGATGTATGTGTATGTGTGTGTGTGATTTCTTGACATCCTCGGACGAGGATGTAATCCGGATGCCATATTTCCAATAACCGATAATGCGGACATCTATTTGTACATCCACACGGATGCGGATCTTCAACATTTTAAATATCTAGAACACTTTACACAAATATTAAATTTTAAAACTGCAACGGTAAAAATCACTGTAATTAAACATCTGATATTTATATATGTACTTACCAATATTATTTCAGATCCGGAAAAGATTCTGCAATTACTAATACCAAATATAAATAGAAGCGTGAGAAAGGAGGCAGGATTTTGCAGCGTTTGAACGCGTTACAAATATGAGGATCGAGGGTCCAACTCAGGCATCCCACCAATTGTCTTTCCCAGGGTCTACTTGTGAATAGAAGTTAAAACAGGTCGTTTAATTTTTTACCTTTTTAAAGGTAAATTATATTTTCAAAATGGAAATTTTTCTAAATGTTCACCACTAAGTCTATTAATCTTTTTCATCATGTACTAAACTTGTGACACAAAACAAACGTTCGCTCAGGACCGTTGGGAAAACAAGTTAGATAACGCCGAACAAGTTGATTCAATTTCGAATAATATCCCTCAATTAACATTCACAATCGAGAGGATTAGTTTCACTCTCTCCTCTTTTTCTCATTAGAATATAAACCAACTATTTTATCAACTTTAAATTTTTCAGTTCTTGTTTATTCATCGTCACTACTTAATGTCAAGAGAAAGTTCATCGCATCAGTTACTGTAAAATCAGTGAGTTTTTTCGTTCTTGATTTTCAGAGTTAAGATCAAAAGCTTTTACGATAACTTTCTGTACAATTCAATTGTTCAGGTTTGAAAGCAAATAAACAATATTGTCTTTTACCATTTCCGTAATCAAAGACGAAGCGAAAAACTTGAATTTGTTCCGTGGATTTCGGATATCAGAGAAATTACTTCTGTGAAAATATAATTAGCTTTTAAGGTGTCAGATTTCATGTCCAGTTAACTTCAAAGAGTCTCTTTTGAGTAAAATTTTGAAACATACCATCTGCAATGGAACATGATTTTATTGATTTATAACACCTTTGATATGACCTTGATATAGATAAGACTGTCATTAGTGATTTCAGTTGTGGGTTGATTGACATTTTTAAATGGAATATTGGTATGACTTCTTTTTAATTATTTTCTCCATTGAAATTAGAGCTTTTCAATAGAGTTTGCAATCATGATTCTAGAATTGTTTGTTAGTAAGTTTCGATTTATTTTCAGGACTAAAATTGCAGACAAGACCAAACTCTTCTTTACATATAAATGTACGAGTATCATTTGTAGTGTACTGTTGCATCTTGAAGGTGTACGAGTATTTTAAGTAGTGTTATTCAAATTTGGTTACTGAAAGGTTGAACTTTCTTCTTACATTGTATTGGGTAGTTACAGATTACAGATTGATTGAAATGAACATTGTTAAAATATACTCGAATGTTTATTGACTGCAGAGACAGTTTTCACTATGTTATTTACATAGCACTCAATGGGATCAACGTGAAAAGAAAATTAATTTACAGAGATGGTAAGTGTGAGTCAGTCTGCAGAGTAAGGTTGGCCCGAGCAACCTAATTTTCGCATTGCCCTTGCACCACACCACTGCTGGGTGTCGTTCTATATGCAGAACATCTCACATTCACTTATTTCACAAAAGATGCGGATGCAGGGCACCACAAGAATTTTTAAAGGATGCACCAGTATCACGACCCAAGCTGCATATATATATATATACCCTTGCCTTCTCTTTCCCTCACTCTTATATATATATATCTTATATATACTTACTTTACTGCATTATATACTATACATATATATATATACATATATATATATATACTTTTATCTTATATATCTATATATATATAAATTAAGGAAAAGAAACTTTGAACTTAACATAAAGGAAGACCTTACAGTAGTATGCAAGTAACGTCACTTTTAAGCTTCATACCTGCTGGAGCTTTCATCCAATATCACGTCAATATTCAATTGGAAAGTAAAAAATAAGCTTTCAGGATAATAACGGGCTGCCATTCCACCACACGTATCCACATCCACCACCTACTAACAGAAACTACAATCGTTCCTATAAAAGCCATTCCTGACATGATAATAAATCAAATTTTATAAATCAAATGCTCCAATAGATCTTACTACATTAAACTTTACAACAACCTGGTTACTAGAGAATGAAACATGGAGACTATAATATTCTAACACTTATACATTACGCTCCACCACTCCGCATCGCTTACAAATTCCCTATTTTTTAATTCATTCTATACTCAGTCTAACCCATAGAACTTTCTGCATATCCAAATAATACCATACTTCAAGCACGTCAGTAGTAACGAAGGAAATGGTATGAGTATCATTAAAGTTAGAAATATGACGTCACTAAGCCCCTCCCCTTATTGTTTTTATCGTTGTTTAGTTGTTTGGTTTGGTTTTGTTTTGTTTGAAGCAGGACTGCACACAGCTTTATGCAAAGAGCTATGGAATGACCGTAATATTTTAGTTTTGCTGTTGCTTGTCTGCGCAAAGCGCAAATACACGCTATATATTTCATATATATATATATATATATTTTAATGTACTCTTAGATGATCTATATATATATATATATATATATATATATATCTTTCTATCTATCTCTTTATATATATATATCACTATATCTCTCTCTATATTTATTTTAATGTACTTTAGATGATGTTTAAATATTTTAATATATTTATTTTCACTATAGTCTGGGTTTTAATATTTTTATTTTTATTTATTTATTTATTTTAAATATGCGGCAAAAATTACAAATTCCATGAGAATTTTACAACTGCAATACCGGCGTGAAGACTGAAATATCACGGACTTTGTACATCTGCCTCTTATCAAATGTTTATTCGTCATCCCTATCGCTGGATTGGCTGTACTACACCAATCAGCTTTTCGTAATGACATCATTTATTATATTATGACGGATAGGGTGCGAAAGAGATATTAGTTGTGATACAACCTTTGGTGAGTGAACGGTTATAGAATATAGTGTGAAAAAGAATATCTCCTTCGGGCATGTATAATTTACATGTAATGATCACCTTGAATATTCCAATGTTCAATAAACAATGAAGTTTTTTCACAAAATATGTGTCAAATATGACAAGGCAGTAAAGCAATAGCGCATGGCCTGCGGGGAGGGGGCTGATATGGGGCGTAATAAGAACAACGTATTCGATCCTTCATT